>JAWZYT010001290.1:12500-15000 GCA_034508575.1 Petrolisthes manimaculis | reverse complement strand
ACTCCCTCATTCCCTCATCTCACCCTATCACCCCTTCATTTCACTCCCTCATCCCCTCATCTCATCCTATCACCCCTTCATTTCACTCCCTCATCCCCTCATTTCACCCTATCACCCCTTCATTTCACTCCCTCATTCCCTCATCTCACCCTATCACCCCTTCATTTCACTCCCTCATCCCCTCATCTCATCCTATCACCCCTTCATTTCACTCCCTCATCCCCTCATTTCACCCTATCACCCCTTCATCTCACTGCATCACCCCTCATCTCATCCTGTCACCCCCACATATCACTCCCTCATCCCCTCATCTCATCCTGTCACCCCCACATATCACTCCCTCATCCCCTCATCTCACCCTATCACCCCTTCATCTCACTTCCTCATCCCCTCATTTCATCCTATCACCCCTTCATTTCACTCCCTCATTCCCTCATTTCACTGCATCAATGTATGTACTGTACAATCATTCCTTTCTCTCCATCACCTCATTCCCCTTCATTCCAATCCCTCACTCTGCCACTCCTCAAACCTCTTTATTTTTCTCCCCTCACCCTCACTGTACGACCTTGCTCAGATCTTCTCCCCTCTTTCCTATTCTTACTCTATCTATCAAACCCCTCTCCCCCCCTCCTTACTCTATCTATCAAACCCCTTTTCTTTTCTTTTTACTCTATCAAACCCCTCTCCTTCTCTTCTATATCTATCTATTAAAAAACCCTCTTCTTCTCTTCTATATCTATCTATTAAAAAACCCTCTTTTTCTCTTTTTACTCTATCTATCAAACCCCTCTCCTTTTCTTTTTACTCTATCTATCAAACCCCTTTCCTTCTCTTCTTTATCTATCTATTAAAAATCCTCTCTTTCTCTTCTATATCTATCTATTAAAAAACCCTCTCCTCATTTTACTCTATCTATCAATCCCCTCTCCTCCTCCTCCTCCTCCTCTTCTATCCTCTTACATTTCTATCCTTCCTCTCCCATCCTCACTCACCCTATACACCCTTCACTCACCAATATTCCTCACGTTTCCTCACCCAAAACCCATGCACATACCTATTTCCCCTCACATCTCGCCTCACCCTATATTCTATCTGCCTCAAATCTCCCCTCACTGGCCAGACTGGATTGGTCGTAGGGAAGAGGACTGGTGGTGGGGGATGAGGGGAAAGCAGTGGGGGATGAGGGGAAAGCAGTGGGGGATGAGGGGAAAGCAGTGAGTGACCAAGGGGATATGGGAGTGAGTGAGTGAGTGAGTGAGTGAGTGAGTGAGTGGGAGAGTGAGTGTGTGTGGGTGTGTGTGTGTGGATAGTATTGCTGTGGTGGAGTGGTAAAGAGTGAGTGTGTGAGTAGGTGGGTGGGAGAGTGAGTGAGAGAGAGTGTGTGTGTGTGTGTGTGGATAGTATTGCTGTGGTGGAGTGGTAACGAATGAGTGAGTGGGTGGAAGAGGTGTGTGGATAGTCTTAGAGTGAGTGAGTGAGTGAGAGGGAGGGTGTGTGTGTGGATATTATGGTCGTGGTGGGGTTGTGTTGGTGTTTGAGTTGGAGAATGAGGGGAAACAATAATGGGAAGGGAAGTTAAGAGAAGGGGGTACCTTAACCAACCACCAGCCTCGGAATGAAGACGAGAAAAAAGGACAAGAAAGGGAAACGACAACAGTTTAACTTGAGAGAGAGAGAGAGAGAGAGAGAGAGAGAGAGAGAGAGAGAGAGAGAGAGAGAGAGAGAGAGAGAGAGAATGATAATCCGTTCACCCAAACAGCCAATGAGTGCAAATGACCACAGAAAATTCGGGCGTTTAAATTCAATTGGGTGTTGCAGGTGTATGTATGCATGTATGTATGTATGTATGTATGTATGAATGAATATGCAACCCGTACAGTACTCACACCAACCAACCAACCAACCCAACCCAACCAACCAACCCAGGCCAGCTTTCAATAAGGCTCACTAACGGGACCCCTTGTACAGAGAATTATCAATATTTGGCACGTGGATGGGGGTTGGTTTGGGGAACATTGGTAAAGTTGTAGTTTGGCTGTTGTTGTGGTGATGGGGCAAGTGTGATGGTTTTTGAGATGGGATGCGACGGATTTTTTTTTTTTTTTTTTTTTTTTTTGGTGCGTGATGGGATGCGGTAGAATGGGATGGTGCAGGATGGGACAGAATCAGAATGCAATGGTTGGTGTGAGATGGTGTAACCTGCTGGATTTTGTTTTAGTTGATGTTTGTGGTGTTGTGTGATGGCTGGCTTATGGTTGTGATATGGTGTGGTGTGGTGGTGTATCGTGGATGACTTCATATGGTGTAACACGCTTTTATGGTATGGTGGCATGGCGTACGCACGGTCGATGTGGTGTGGTGTGGTGTGGTGAGATGCCCGTGTGGTGAGAGGCATGGTCTGTGTTGTGGTGAGTTAGTTTGAGGTATGACTATGTGATGATGATGATGATGATGATGATGTGAGAACTGTGGGACGATGAGAAATGTAGTAGTAGTT
>JAWZYT010001290.1:0-10000 GCA_034508575.1 Petrolisthes manimaculis | reverse complement strand
CTTGTCCTTCCCACCTATACCCTACCTTTACCTGTCTATCTACTGTCCCACCTTGTCCCTTGTCCTTCCCACCTATACCCTACCTTTACCTGTCTATCTACTGTTCAACCTTGTCCCCTGCCCTTCCCAACACCCTGTCTTTTCCACCAACCCTACCTTTCCCTGTCTATCTACTGTCCCACCTTGTTCCCTATCCTTCCCACCACCCTGTCCTCCCAGCTGTCTACTGTTCCTTACCCTGTCCCACCTTGTTCCCTGTCCTTCCCATCACCCTGTCCTCCCAACTGTCTACTGTTCTTTACTCTGTCCCACCTTGTTCCCTGTCCTTCCCACCACCCTGTCCTCCCAACTGTCTACTGTTCCTTACCCTGTCCCACCGTGCCATATCCTTCCCACCACACTATACCTTGCTCTAACTGACTGACCTGTCCATTTTCTGTTCTGGTCTGCCTATACCTTTCACTCTTTTAGCCTTCATTCCCTTCCCTCCCTACCACCCTACTAAAAAAAAAATATACTATCATCTTTCCTTTCTCAGTTCTTCATTTTACCTATTCCTCCCCACCCACCATTCATCCTATGCTCTTCCCACTCCCTTTCTTACATCCCCATCACATTTTTTTTCCTCACTCAGTCCTTCTTACCAAGCCATCCACCTACCTATTCCACCCTTACCCCTATCATCCCTAATTACCAACCTATCCCCTCTACCCCTACCCTCCCTTCTTACCAACCCATCCTCCCCCCTACTCCAATCATCCCTTATCCCTCCCCTCCCTTCATACCAACCCATCCTCCCCCCCCTCTACTCTCACCATCCCTCCCCGTCCTTACCCTCCCTTCTCACCATCCCATCCACCCCCCTCCCCTCCCTCCCCTCCCCCTGTGCGTGCCCCTGGTGGTGGTGTTGTGTACCGTCACAGCGGGGCAGACAGTCCTCCCCAGCAGGTTCCGTCTCTCCTCTCTCACCTCTCCTCATCTGGCTTGCCATTTCATATTTTAATTCCTTCCGATTCTCCTCTCATCTCTCATCTGGTCATTTTGGTTACCATTTTATATTTTACTTCCTTCTATCTTTTATTCTACTCACTATTCTTTCCTTACTCTGACTACTCTTTCCTAAGTCTGTATGCAAAGAAGTATGTACATATATTATATTATGATATGAATAGTTAATTGACTAAAATATTACAGTCCAAAGGGCGAGGGAGTAGAGTTTACGGTTGGGACGGGAGGAGAATCAGAATGAGAGAAAGGATGGATGGAGAGGCGGGGGTGGATGGTTGGCTGGTGGGATAGGATAGACTAGAGCGACAGAGGTGGTGGTGGTGGTGGCAGTACTGGAAGAGGGTGGTGGGTGCATTGGGGACAGGGGGGGGGGGGAGTAAGGGGAGATGGGGGAGGGATGATGAAGGGGAGATGGGGGAGGAGAGGGGCAAGGATGGGAAGGGGATGCCAAGGACGGGGACGAGCCATGCAGGGGTGGTTGGGGGTTGGGGGTAGGAGGAGGGGAAGAGTTTGGAAGGACGGTACAAGGGTCGCCAGGTAGGTAGGTAGAAAGAGAGAGGGGGGAGGAGAGACCAAGAAAGGAAGGGAACGACGGGGCAAGGGTTGTATATACTGTGGGAGGAGAGGAGAGGAGAGGGGGGGGGGGGGAGTACAGTGAGCAGAGGGCTGGCTGGGATGGAAGGAGAGAAGTACAGGACAGTGGGCTGGTAGAGAAGGAGAGAAGGCAGGGAAGGAGTGAAGGAGTTTGGGAGTGACGAAGGGAAGGAGTTTGGGATAGAGGGAAGGAGAGAAGTACAGGACAGTAGGCTGGTAGAGAAGGAGTAAAGAGGGAAGGAGTTTGAGAGTGGATAAGGGAAGGTGTTTGGAGTTAGGGGAGAGATGGAATGAAGGTGTTTTAGAGAGAGGGAAGGGATGGAAAGGTGTCTGTGAGGGATGAGGGGAGGGGAGTAGAGGGTATGGGTTTGATGGTGAAGGGGTTGGGGATGGGGAAGGACCTGCCAGGGACCTCCACCAACTCATCCTCAGTCATACCCTCCACCACCACCACCACCAACAGACCGCCTCACACTTCACACAAACACGAACGCACCCAAACCTCACCTTTCCCACGAGTTATAACAGAATCCACATATTGATACTTCTCCTCTCTCTGGTCTTGATATGTATGTACTGTATGTATGTATGTATGTATGTATGTATGTGTTTAGGAGTGCGTGTTTGTATTAACACAACATAGTGTGTTTGTGTTTGTGTGTATAATGTGTGTATGTGCTTGTGTGTGCATATGAGTGTTTATATGCATGTGTATTGTGTAGGTGTGTGCTATGACTGTGTGTATATGAGTGTGCGTGCATCTGTCCAGTATGTATTTGTGTATGTATGAGAGTGCGTGCGTGTAGGGAAGGTATGGCAACAGTGTCAAGGGCTGAGTCGCAACAGGTCGCTCGCTCACTCATCATGTCACCCCAAATGCCCCCCTCACCAGGACCCATACCCATGATACACCCATGCAGGACACACCCATACCCTACACCCACGCCTCCCACAGTATCTAATCCACACCCTGGGCTCCCATGTGGCTTCAGAGGGGAGGATTGTTTACAAGTTGACGAGTGGGGTTGGCGGGCGCGTCGGCATCTGAAAGCTACGAGAGGGCGGGCGGGCAGGCAGGCAGGCAGGTGGAGCGAACGGAGGTAGGTGGGTGGGTGGGTTGGTTGGTTGGTTGGTTTGCCTGGCTACCTACACACCTTCCTACCTATACTGTACCTCCTTCCTACCTGGTGATCTGACTACTCGGTGTAAACACTATCTGTACTGGTGGAAGGGGAGTAGGGGAAGGGGTATACCACACTCCCTCTCTCCTATAGCCCTCCCTCTCTCCTATATCCCTCCCTCTCTCCTAGCCCTCCCTCTCTCACTCCTATATTATACTCTCCTTCTCCTTAGGGTGTGTTTTGTATGTATAGTCACGTTTAGTATAGTCCTGGATCATCTACGAATGAAACAGCCACAATAACTCCTGATGCCAAAACTATTCCTGTTGTTCCCTGTAATGTTGTGGATTCAAAAGGTTTTCACTCAAATGGCCCCTTCATTATCCTGATGCAGAACTTTTGATTGTGATCGTACAGTACTTTATTTTCACTTGAATATTCTCACTTTATCTCTTATTTCACACCCAATTGCATCATCTCTCTTTCATCGTATAATCTCCTGGTTCATCCTAACTTAACCTTTACTTCACTTTCTCTTACTTTTCCTGACATAGAACAGTGTACTTTATTTCCTTTTTAAATCTAATCTATATTCCTATATATCAACCTGTTTCACCTTCCCCCCCCCTCTCCTCCCTTCTTCACTCCTCTTTACATCCCCTTCACCTGTCTCTCTTCAACCCTTTTCACTCTCCTCTCCCTCTTCCCCTCGACCTTCCCTCTGCTTACCCCCACTATAAGGTATAAAACAAACACTCCTCCCCACACCCACACTTCTCAGGCCTTCTTGGTATGTGGGAGAGGTCGTGGGAGTTGGGTGTGTAAATCTGTGTGTGTGTGTGTGTGTGTGTGTGTGTGTACGGATGTCGAGTTACGTGCGCGTGTGTGGAAGCTTATGTTTACGTGTGAGTGAGTGCATTAATAAAAGTGAGAGTGCTGTGCAAATCTGTGGTGTGTGTGTGTGTGTGTTGATGCATGCTAATGTGTGTATTTGAGAGAGAGGGAGAGAGAGACAGTTTACGGAATATGTATGTATGTATATGTGTGTGTGTGTGTGTTGCCATACTTGGACACCTACCCCATCCTTCCGTGACATTGGTACCCGGATATAAACAACAGTATTGCCAATTGTGTTCCCAGAAAAGAGGTAACTGTATATCTGTGTGTGTGTGTGAGAGAGAGAGAGAGAGAGAGAGAGAGAAAGAGAGAGTGTGTGTGTGTGTGTGTGTGTGTAAGGTAGTCGGCCACTTCTTGTTCCTTGAGAAGGGAGGGTGGGGGGGCAGTGACAGGGGGGTGGAGTTGTTGTTGTTGTTATTGTCTTGTGTGGTAACAACGTAAATGAGAGAGGAGGAGGAGGAGGAGGAGGAGGAGGAAGGTTGAGGGGGAGGAGGAGGAAGGTTGAGGGGGAGGAGGAGGGGGGTTGAGGGAGGAGGAGGGTTGAGAAGGAGGGGGGTTCGAGGAGGGGTGGTCGAGGAGTAGGGGTTCTATGGCCTCACTGACCTACTGGGGGGGATTATCCTAATAGTTAATTAAATCATGTACCTAAACAACGTACAGTCATCACCAAAAGTACCATTACCTCTCCACACTTTATTACTTTGGACACTCAAGAAAACGCGTATACTAGATTTAAAAGTTATAATTATTCCATATTGTTAAACTTACTAACATCGGGTATATGTCCTAAAATTGATGTCTTTTATTTTTTCCTTTTATCTTATTATTTATGTCCTAAATTTTTAACACATACTAGGTTTAAAAGTTTATAATCATTCCATATTATTAAACTTACTAACATCGGGTATATGTCCTAAAATTTATGTCTTTTATTTTTTTCTTTTATCTTATTATTTATGTCCTAAATTTTTAATACATACTAGGTTTAAAAGTTTATAATTATTCCATATTATTAAACTTACTAACATCGGGTATATGTCCTAAATTGTATGTCTTTTATTTTTCCTTTTATTATTTATGTCCTAAATTTTGACACATGCCAGGCGATTTAATTACCCAAGATAAAAAACACAAAAGAGTAGTTGAAGAGTTAACATCCACGAGTCAGACCAAGAGAAGGAGATGGTGTCAGAGCATCATCAGGAAACAGAGAGAATTAAACAAAAAATAAACAATAATAATATAAACACTAAAATTAATCCAACAACAATAATATAATAAACACTAACAAGAATCTAATAATATTATAATAAAAATAATTCAACAATAATAAAATAAATCCAAAAATGAATCCAAAAATATAAAAACTTAAAAAAAAAAACTGTTTCCAACCCGATACCAAATATTATTATATACATATATTTATCGATGAAGAAGAAAGATCATACATGTGACAGAAGCTGCGTGTGTGTGTGTGTGTGTGTGTGTGATGCATGGTGAGGATGGGGGTGTTGGAGGGGTGAGGGGGTGGGATTGAGGGGGTGGGATTGAGGGGTGGAGGGTGGGTAGGGAAGGGTACAAACAAACACCTGACCAGACTGACTCGTGTGTGCGGCCCCCCCCCCTCCTCCCCGTGACTGGTGACAACAGGTGAACAGAGGGACCATTACGACCATCGCCAACACCTTAACTAATGGAAAACTCTCACCGGGGTAATGAAAGTTGACGTGGCATCCTTACTTACTGAAATGTGGCCTGGTGGTGGTGGTGGTGGGTTGGGGGAGAGAGGAGGGAGAGTGTCAGTGAGTGGGAGGAAGAGTGTCAGTGAGGGGAAGAGGAGGGGGAGTGTCAGTGAGTGGGAGGAAGAGTGTCAGGAGGGGAGAGGAGGGGGTCGTGTTAGGAGTGGAAAAGTGTGGGAGGAAGTGTCAGTGAGGGGGAGAGGAGGGGAGTCGTTATGAGGGGTGGAAGAGTGTGGAGAGAGAGAGAAGAGAGTGGAAGTGCCTGAGAGAGTGGCACTTGGACGTGTATAAGGAAGTGTCGAGTGGAAGTGCCTGAGAGAGTGGCACTTGGACGTGTATAAGGAAGTGTCAAACGGTGTGTGTGTGTGTGTGTGTGTGTGTGTGTGTGTAAAGGAATGCAAGGTGTGCGTCAATGTGTGATGTGGCAGGAGGAGGAGGAGGAGGAGGAGGAGGAGGAGGAGGAGGAGGAGGAGGAGGAGGAGGAGGAGGAGGAGGAGGAGGAGGAGGAGGAAGAGGAGGAGGAGGAGGAGGAGGAGGAGGGGAGGGTGGGGTGGTAGTGTTGTTGCATTTGTTTACGAAGGCAAGGTGCCAGAAAGGTGCCAACACTTGTCACTTACCCCGACCTGGACACCTTCTTCTCCTACCACCACCACCACCACCCACCACCACTATTACTTCCTCTAATTCCTTAACCACTATTACTACTACTACCTCTATTCCCTTCACCACTTACTACTACTATTCCATCTACTTCCTTCACCACTACTACTACTACTACTATTCCCTCTAATGTCTTCACCACCACTACTACTTCTATTCCCTCTACCTCTTACACTACTACTACTACCTCTATTCCCCTCTACCTCCTACATTACTACTACCTCTATTCCTTCCATTTCCTAAACTACTATTACTACCTATATTCCTCCTCTACCCCATTTAACATTACCCCCACTATTTCGTCTATCTTTTCCACCATTACCACTTCCATCACCAAATCAACAACTATCAAAGTATTATTCTAAGCTAAAGAGGTCAAAATAATCGACTTGTCTTACGCATGAAACAAATTTTATGTTCAATTACGTACAGAGAGAGAGAGAGAGAGAGAGAGAGAGAGAGAGAGAGAGAGAAGATACGATAAGGTATGAAAAGACAGTATAAAGAATTAAGTATGAAGGACAGAATACAATAAAGATAGGTGTGTGTGTGTGTGTAGTGGAGGGGGGGTGGGGGGGGGCAGTATAGGAGGGGGCAGCAGAGGGGGGAAGTATAGTAGGGGGGCAGCATAGGGGGGGGGGGGGCATCAGCAGCAGGTGTGAAGAGGTGAGCGTGCAGGGGCAACACACACGCCACCACCTCCTCCTCCTCACCAGCACGAGTCACGATACCACCAACCCATTCCACTCCACTCCACCTCCTTCC
Organism: Petrolisthes manimaculis; assembly: GCA_034508575.1. Taxonomy (NCBI): domain Eukaryota; kingdom Metazoa; phylum Arthropoda; class Malacostraca; order Decapoda; family Porcellanidae; genus Petrolisthes; species Petrolisthes manimaculis. The sequence goes on along the minus strand of JAWZYT010001290.1, from coordinate 3,216 downwards.
CTATACCATCCATCACCTTATCCTTTCCTATACCCATCTCTCACAATCAATCAATCCATCTCTTTCCACTTCACCCCTTCCCTACCATCCATCACCTTATCCTTCCCTATATCCATCTCTCACAATCAATCACTCCATCTCTTTCCACTCCACCCCCTTCCCTACCATCCATCACCTTATCCTTTCCTATACCCATCTCTCACAATCAATCACTCCATCTCTTTCCACTTCACCCCTTCCCTACCATCCATCACTTTATCCTTCCCTATACCCATCTCTCACAATCAATCACTCCATCTCTTTCCACTCCCTCTCACAATCAATCACTCCATCTCTTTCCACTCCCCTCTCACAATCAATCACTCCATCTCTTTCCACTCCCCTCTCACAATCAATCACTCCATCTCTTTCCACTCCACCCCTTCCCTTATCTATCCATCTCCCCAATCAATCAATCACTCCAACCCCTTCCCAATAGTTATAACCTCCCTTTCCACCCCTCCCAATCCTCACCCCAATAGTTAACCTCCCCTTCTTATCCCTCCCCAATCAATCACTCCCTCCCCACTTCCAATCCTCACCCCAATAGTTAACCTCCCTTTCCACATCCTCTCTCAATCATTCACTCCTCTCCTCATTCCACCCATTCATTCCCTTATATTAGTAGTGGACCAAATCCATCCCCAATTATACTCAAAATACTGAAGTGATGTATTTAATTAACCTTCCAATTCACCAAAAATAATAAATACATAATCACTTAAGACTTCTTCATTAATTCTATATAATAAACGTTAATCGAAAAAAACAAAACAAAAAACATTACCTTTCTTGTACTAACGCCAGAGGATTTTAAGACGACAGCAAAACACAAGAGGCCCGAGGGATGCTTAAGTTGCAGCGAAACTTTATGCAGTCGTAGAAAGTCATGTGTTCCCTGGGGGTGGATGTGTGTGTGTGTGTGTGTGTGTGTGTGTGTGTGTATGTGTGTGTGTGTGTGTGTGTGTGTATATGTGTGTGTGTGTGTGTGTGTGTGTGTGTGTGTGTGTGTGTGTGTGTGTGTGTGTGTGTGTGCAAAGGAATCGACAGGCATAAAAACAATATAAAACATGTGTGTGTGTGTGTGTGTGTGTGTGTGTGTGTGAATGACGTATACATACCAGACACATGCTGGTACACAACACACAACCAACCAACCTGCCTGGTGGTGGTGGTGGTGGTGGTGGAATGTGGACGTGGCCTTGTTGTGGTGTGAATGATTGACATGGTTTGTTTACTGTGCCATGGAGGTCACCTTAGGCAAGACCAACAAAACAATCACAGTTCCAGCTGCTTGTACACACACACACACACACATACAAACACACACACACACACACGATGCGAAAAATCTCTCTCTCTCTCTCCCCCTACAAACACACACACACAGACAGACACACGCACCAAGCGAAATATCTCCCCCCCCCACAAACACACACAAACACAAACACAAACACACACAAACACAAACACACACACACAGACCACAATGCCTTCAAGTCCCCAGCTTTGTCTGTGGTGACTCTGATGTAATAGTGTCCTCATGATTACACAACCGAAGAAAACAGTATTAACGACAACTAAAACGACATCTTCACTTATTAATTTCAACACGAGAACATGAGCAAGTGTTGGAGGGGAGGAAGCGGCGGGGAATAGAGAAACGGAAGCGGCGGGGAATAGAGAAAAGGAAGCGGCGGGGAATAGAGAAAAGGAAGCGGCGGGGAATAGAGAAAAGGAAGCGGCGGGGAATAGAGAAAAGGAAGCAAAGGGGAATAGAGAAAAGGAAGCGGCGGGGAATAGAGAAAAGGAAGCAAAGGGGAATAGAGAAAAGGAAGCAAAGGGGAATAGAGAAACGAAGCGATGATAATGGGAAAGAAAGAAGCACACCCACCCCAGACAGAACTCCACGCCACTGAAAACTCTCCTTCCAAATTGCTTTAGTTAACCAAACTGCCCAACTTGAGCAGAGCCACCACCCTCGTCCTCACTGTGCCCTCCTGCCCTCACATCTCTTCTGTCCTCAGCCTAGCCAATATTTCTTTACCCTATCCCCTCATATCCCACTTTCACATCTCTTCTTCACCCTATCCCCTCATAACACACACATCTCTTCTGTCCTCAGCCTAGCCAATTTTTCTTTACCCTATCCCCTCATATCCCACTTTTACATCTCTTCTGTCCTCAGCCTATCCAATATTTCTTCACCCTATCCCCTCATATCACATTCTCCCATCTCTTCTGTCCTCAGCCTATCCAATATTTCTTCACCCTATCCCCTCATAACACATTCTCACATCTCTTCTGTCCTCAGCCTATCCAATATTTCTTTACCATATCCCACTCTCCCATCTCTTCTGTCCCCAGCATATCTAATTTTTCTTTACCCTATCCCCTCATATCCCACTCTCACGCCACTCTCTAAGTCACCTTCTTAATCTATATTTTTCAACTCATCTCCTGCCTTCACATCTCTTCCGTCTTCAGCCTATACACAATACATTTTCACTCTGTCCCTTCACTTCACACTCATAACGTCACTTATATGCCTATACCTCTGTGTCATCTCATCCTTCTACTGTTTATCTTTCATCTCATCTTCTGTCCTCACCCTCGTCCACATTTTGGCCCCATGCTCAAAAAGTGTTCCCTCACCTCGCACCTCATCTTTCCCATCATCATTCTACCACTCATACCCACACACACACCCATACTCACACACACACCCGTACACACACACACACACACACCCCATACCTCGCTCTGAATCTACTCTACCACGGATGGAGAATAGTTAAAAGAGAAGAGTTTAATATTATAAAATGGGGTATTACAGTGATGGCAAATCTGGAGCAACTGATTTCTCCTAACAATCCAAGCAACAGACAACCATTAGTTTTGTTTTCTGGCAAACTTTGTAGGAATCAACAACGCGCTCCAATGCACCAAAAGTATACTCTCCCATTAAGACTCAGAGAATAATAGTAGTTAAGTAAGTAGATATTAGAATAAAATGAATACAAATAATACAGTAAGAGTGAGGACTTTCGTATACCTGTACTGTCTTATTCTCTCCTGTTATGATCACTCCATGTTTATCTCAGCCACCACCAGGCACCAACCTTAGTCCTGACCCCATGCACCTGCCTCAGTTGTTGGGTTGGTATTGAGACTCCC
>JAWZYT010001289.1:0-48335 GCA_034508575.1 Petrolisthes manimaculis | reverse complement strand
AATTCACTTCTTTCTTCTAGGTTCAAAATAGATGATATCCTCACTCCTCACTTCTCACACTATCCTCTTTCCTCACCCCTCACCCTATCCTCTTTCCTCACCCCTCACACTATCCTCTTTCCTCACCCCTCACACTATCCTCTTTCCTCACCCCTCATCATTTCCCCTTCCTCACCCCTCATCCTATCCTCTTTCCTCACCCCTCATCATATTCCCTTCCTCACCTCTCATCCTATATCCTCCTTCCTACAGCCTACTACACTCCTTTCCTTCCCTTTCTTCCTTCCTTCCTTCCTTCATTCATTCATTCATTCCTTCCTACCTTGCCTTTCACAGTTTTAATTCCTTTTTGTTTCTTCTCGTGTCTCTCCCCCCAAAAGGTAAATATTCCGTCACATTAGCCTCAGTGAAATTAACCTTCCATGCATCCAGCCCTCTCCTCTCCTCTCTCTCTCCCAATGACGCGGCAAATGAGATGTAAATGCCTGCTCTCTCTCCCTCCCTCCCTCTTACCCCCTCCCGCCTCACGGTACAACCTCCCTCCTTCTCCTCTTCTTCCTTCTCTTCCTCCTCCTCTTTTTCTTTCTCTTCTCTTCCTCCTCTTTCTCTTCTTCCTCCTGTACAACCTATCCCCTCCCCCTCCTCCTTCTCCTCTTCTCCTCTTCCTCTTATTCCTTCTTTTACTCTTCCTCTTCTTATTCCTACTCCGATTCCTCCTTATCCCTCCATTTCCTTCTCTTCTTATTCAGTATATTTCCCCTTCCTCCTCCTCCTCGTCCCTCCATTTCCTCCTTCCCTTCCTTCTCCTCATCGTCCCTCCATTTCCTCCTTCCTTCCTCTATTTCCTCATCCTTCCTTCTCATCCTGTCTATTTCCTCCACCACCACAATCTATAAAATTTGCTTAGAATTTGACATCAGTGTAGCCAGACCAGATTCCAAGTTGTAATCAATAATAATGTAGATCTAGAAGTATTTGAAAGTACTTTAATTTAGGTAGAAGTATTTAGTATCTACTCATCTCATTCACCAATTTGTTTACTAATGTTATTGTTATTATTATTATTATTATTATTATTATTATTATTATTAATGTATAGATAAAGTATAATCCTATTTAATCAAGATGATGGTATGTGCATTGCATGGGACACACACACACACACACACACACACACACACACACACACACACACACACACACACACACACATACAATCAGCCAAAAAGGTTATGTTCTATACTTCTTTCTGTCACCTCTGTGTTATTATGGTATGTGGTATTATGTGGTATTTTGTGTTATGTGTTATTCTGGTATGTGGTATTTGTGTTGTGGTATTATGGTATGTGTTATTGTGTGTTATTTTGTGTTATGATATGTGTTATTGTGTGTTATTTTGTGTTATGATATGTGGTATTATGTGGTATTTTGTGTTATGTGTTATTCTGGGACGTGGTATTATGTGTTATTGTGTTATTTTGTGTTATGGTATGTGGTATTATGTGGTATTATGATGGTGAATTATGATGGTGAACTTTAAGGATGGAATAATGTTGTCGTGAATAAGACTTGTAGATTGTCTTGTATTGTTCTCCTTTATTCTATTTGACTGTTATGGGGGACAGCCTAATATTACACTATTGATACAGTAGACTAAAGTACATAGGAGTGTATGTTATGTCATGCAGGAAAATTAATATAGGATGGAGTGTACTGTATTGGACTGGAGTGAAGTTGGGGGCAAGCAGGAGGGGGGAGAGAAGTGGGGGATGGAGTACAGTGGGGGGGAGAGGAGGTGGGGGATTGGGGGTGGTGAGAGTACAGTGTGGGGGTGAGAGGAGGTGGGGGATTGGGGGTGGTGAGAGTACAGTGGGGGGGAGGGGAGGTGGGGGATTGAGGGGGGTGAGAGTACAGTGGGGGGAGGGGAGGTGGGGGATTGGGGGTGGTGAGAGTACAGTGTGGGGGAGGGGAGGTGGGGGATTGGGGGTGGTGGGGGTGAGAGTACAGTGGGGGGAAGGGGAGGTGGGGGATTGGGGGGGGTGAGAGTACAGTGAGTACAGTGAATATCTGAGGGTATCATGCATGGCTTATGGCTGAACTGACTTGTATTATGAGCAAATGTCACACATGCGCTGCTAACTCCAACTCCACCTCCACTCACAATTACATAAAACCTACACACACACACACACACACACACACACACACAGGAACACGTACGTACAGTTGGACACAGGAATTCGTGGTACAGCCCAAGTGAGAGATGGTCCAATTTCTCCCAATATCAAGTTCCTTATTAGTGCCAAATAGGAGACATCAGCAGAGGCAGAAGTCAGTACGTATTGAGGATGGTAATATAAAGCAAGTACCTGATAATAGACACTGGTTACTCAAATGGGACAAATATCTTTCACCGGGGCTGTAGTCTGTACCACCAATTCCTGTGCCCAACTGTACATACATACACGGCAGGTAAAAAGGATAAGCATTGTATACACGCAAACCCTTTGGTGTGTGTGTGTGTGTGTGTGTGTGTGTGTGGTGCAGTGGTATATGCAACCCCAATACACAATGATGTTAAAAAAATGCAATATTCTGCCCATATACTATACATACATACTATGCTTACATACATACATACGTACATACATGCACACATGAATACATACATACATACATACATACCTATTGAGAATAAAACACATTGATAAAATAAAATTATGCAATATTCAACGCAAGTCCATTGAAAAACATACATATAATAATACATACACACATACACAGTACATACCTACATACCTACATACATATATACGTACACACATACCGGTACATACATAAATACATACCTACATACATACATTATTTATATACGCACGTACACATATCAAAAGCTGTAAGTGAAAATATCTGTGCACAAAATTATAGGTAACAAATACTGAGGAAAGGGGAAAAGTGAGGAACGAAGAATGATATGCAGCGGAAGGAGGATAAAGAGGGGAAGGAAGGCAGGAAGGGAGGAAGGAAGGGGAGAAATAAGTGGAGGGAATAACATAGTGTGGTATTGGAAGGGTGAGATAGATAGGAAAAATAAAAATAATAGAGAAAGGATGATATATGATTTTTTATTTGTAGTTCCTGACACTTACACACACAGAGAGAGAGAGAGAGAGAGATTGAGAGAGAGAGAGATTATAGAAGTGTGTGTGTTGTACGGCTGTTAACACACACACACACACACACAGACAGAGTTGTTTCATTTCACACTAACCAGCTGGCTCACCAACTAACCATCTTATTTCCTAATCAAAGCGTACATATAATTACACACACACACACACACTCTCTCTCTCTCTCTCTCTCTCTCTCTCTCTCTCTCTCTCTCTCTCTCTCTCTCTGCGTCAGGAACGAAGGTAGCAGAGAGAGAGAGAGAGAGAGAGAGAGAACGAACTTGGTGAACATAGCCTAGCATTAAAGAAGTGCTTGCATGTTGCACGCTGCCACCCCCTTGCTATCGATCCCACGTACCCCCCCGGCCCCCCACCCCACGCCCCACGCCTGGAGGAATGAGAGGTGGGGCGGGTGGGGGTGGGGGGGGGCGAGGGGTTAGGGGGGCGCCCATCGTATAAAGAATTGAATGAAAACAGAAGTGACAAGAGGTGTTATATAGTATAGGAATAGGAGTGAGGATAGCGACACACACACACCTCGAATTGTCTACTGTATTCTTTATTAAATTATATAGAGTCATTTATACTGTACAATTACTTCAGAGAGAGAGAGAGAGAGAGAGAGAGAGAGAGAGAGAGAGAGAGAAAGAGAGAGAGAGAGAGCATGAGTTTAAATTAATTGCCTATGATTCACTGTGGACCTGTTAATTAAAGCTGACAAAACCCCCTCCCATCTCATCACTGTGATTTTAACACCGTGATATGAAACTGCTATGGTTCCCTTTCTGCATGTGTGTGTGTGTGTGTGTGTGTGTGTGAGTGTGTGTGTGAATAATACCTTTAATATTATTCTACGGGGATATTTTTCTTGTTTGTGAATTGGAAGGTTTCTGATTCCTTCAAAATATGCCACGAAACTGATCCCCCATTTATATAATATACATTATCTTAATACCATTGAGGTCGTCTGTTTTCTGGCATAGTTAGGAGGAATCCGTAACATATTTAAGAGAATCTCCCATTAATTCCCCTGTGATCGTGTATTAAAAGTGGAGGCTTCTGATTCCTCCTGACTATACTACGAAACAAACTCCTTCCCTGTAGGTGGTGTTTCGCGGCAGTCATTGAAGGACTCGTTTACCTCTAACTACATACATCACGTACAGGGTTCTAAAGGGGGAGGTGAGAATAGGGGGACAGGCTTGGGAGGGGTTTTGGGGGGTGCGGGATTAGGGGAACAGGCTGGGGGGGGAGTTTGGGTGTGTGGGAATAGGGTACAGGCTTTCTACCCACCCCAAACCTGTCCCCCTTTTCCTGTACCATCCCCCAAGCCTGCCCCTTACTCCCGCACCCCCTTAATAGAATGTGTAACAGGGATGAAGGTATAATTTTTTGATAGGAACGACCATGATAATTAGGCTATATTGTATACTAACCTGCAGAAGATCAACAAAACACGAAAACATTCATCAAACACGAAAACAAACAAACTTTCGAAATAATTAACAAGTTACAACAACAAAACAAAAACATTCATCAACACAAAAACAAACAAACTGCAGAAATAATTAACAAGTTACAACAACAATATCAAAATACAAACAATCATCAAAGCTGCAGAAATGATTATCAAGTTACAACAACAACAATACTGTATTAGGAAACACACGTCACATGTCTTAGAATGGTCCAAAATAGTGGGTAATTATACTAAAATATACAATATAGTGAACTCAGTACTCCTGTAAATTGACCAATTTCTCTTTCCATTCCAGTTTGAAGAGGATGAGGGGCGGGTAGACCGGGGGTGGGCCAGAACGAGCAAGAGAGAGAGAGAGAGAGAGAGTGTGAGTGAGTGAGTGAGTGAGTGAGAGAGAAAGAGAGAGAGAGAGCAAGATAAAGATGGACGGCTACAGCGAAGTGACACAGGAGGCGATGGTGAGGGACCGAGTGTTCTGGGTTGACTGGTTCCATCTCACTCCACACATCAACCTCACACTCCACCCCGTCAACTCCTCCTTCAACCCCTTCTCTCCCGTCTACCAGGAGGTGAGATCAATTATTATTATTATTATTAGCCAATCCTTGCCCACCTACACACATACTGTACTATATATATTTTCTAAGCTAACTCCCATACCCCCTCAATCTCTTAATTATATCCATTATCTCCCTCGTCTCCAACAAGTCCACTTTTACAATCACTAGAATCTCTATCAACAAACTTCTTACCACCCCAATGAAAATAATATACGGTACTGTACAGTATTTGGTTAACTTCTTCCTTATTCTAGTACAGTATGTATCCAGATTATGCAGGATATTCCACTCCATCTCAGTTGTGTATTATTTATTGATTGGTTTTAATTGTTGGTGTATTGGAGTCTTCTGATTTCCTCATACTGTGATAAGGAACAGAGAGACCCTTGATATTTATAATGTAGGTGGTATTGTTTTGTGGCAAAGCTTGGAGGAAATGGCAGCATCCAGTTCACCAATAATATCTAAATTCTCTTACATAATGCTGCAGATAATATGGATACAAACGAGACCAAAGTTTTTAATGGAAATGAAATGAACGAGACAGTAAATGTGATAAGAGTTATCTTTTTTTCTAGCTGGGGGGCAGACAGGCAGTGAATATCCACATGTCCAATCAAAATTAATTATCTCTTCCACATTAACTAAATTACTCTATGTTTTTTTATTTATACCCAGATTTCCAGAAGAATAGTAAGCTAGTATGAGTTTATTTTATAAGGGTAGAAACTGTTGACACTAAATTGGAGGGCTGGCGAATCCTCCAAAATATGTCACAAAACAGATCCTTCGAGATTAAAAAAAAAAAAAAAATTCCCCTTAAGTACCCAAATTTACAGATAAGTATTTAGTGTACAGTACTGTAGTATGCTAGTACATGTATAGTACAAGCTGCATATTATTCCCTGCCAACAGAGCCTAGGTATTATTGGGTCAGTACCTGCTGGTTTGCTGATAGTGACGTTGTTGGTGCTGCTGCTGTACCTCCTCACCCGATGCTGTGACAATAGACCACGCAAACCTGGATCCATCACTTGTCTCAAGGTCACTCTTGTACTCTTCGCAATACTGACGCTGTGAGTTCCTTAGGCCATCAACCTGTTTGTTAAAGTTATTGATTGTGTGTGTGTGTGTGTGTGTGCGTAGAAGGGAATGTTGGAACAGGGAAAGATGAATCCTCTATTGGCCAACCCCTTGAGGGAATTCCTTGCAGGAAACAATAATTAGAACTATTGATAGATAGATAGATAGATAGATATGACTGCCACTAGGACCTGTCAAAGGTATCTATCTATAAGTCATAATGTAATACTATATTTTGTAAACTTGCATTTTCTAACACTCATTAGTTAATCCTCTAATCTCTTTCAATACTACATTTTTTTACCTGGTATTAATGCACTGACTCCCTCATATAAATGTCTTTGCTTTTTTTGGGTAAGTATATTGCAGTCCAAGACATATTGCACCAAATATTTACACACATTAATATTTAACCTGTAACTTAGCATTGGATTGTACAGTTTATAGAAGATTATATTAGTGCACCGTAGTAGCTACAGGATACGTACGGCCATATGGCAATACTGTGGAAGAGAGCCATTATATGTCCAACCCCTGTATGATAGGAAAGGAAAGACGCAAGACATAGATGATACTGATGATAATAATGATGATAATGATGACAACAATGATAATAAATATAATGATGATGACAATAATGATGATAATGATGACAACAATGATAATAAATATAATGATGATGCTATAATACTGAAGCTGCCCATTGCCGTGTTACAGGGGTGCACTGGGTGTGAGTGTTTGGGGCAACGAGGAAGTACACGAGGGTGTGAAGAGGACCATTCATTCACTGGACACCATCAACAGCATGGTACACTCACTCAGCAACAAGGTCAGTCAGTCAGTCAGGAAGTTAGTAAGTCAGTCAGTCAGTCAGGAAGTCAGGAAGTGTTAAGGTATGGTAGGTCAGTCACTAAAAAAGTCATAAAAAAGATACAGCACAGTTTATCATTCACTTAGTCAAGGCAGTCAAACACTCAGTCAGGACAGTCATGAAAAACTAAGGAATGGTAGGTCAGTCACTAACTCATGACTAAAGTACAGCATATCATAATTATACTTAGTCAGGTCAGTCGTGCAGAAGATGGGTGTCAGTAGCACTCGTGTTTTCACATTCTGAGTTGGTACAGTATTGTATTTTTTTTTAGTTAAGTCTTCTTGTCAGTGACACTTGTTAAGCCTTGTTTGGATAGAATTGTGATGATCTGGTATGTGAGGAAAACTAGAAATATTGCAGTCAACTGTCCATCAAGCTGTGCTGGCAAAATTAAAAGTTAATAGGCAAAGTGGTAGCATAGAATTAAATATTGAAAATATAAAATTGCTTGTGGAATAGCTTATGCAGTAGTCATGTCGACTGTCATCCCTGTTTTGGTGAATTTAGTCATGGTAGGGTTTTTCGTAATTTTTCTGATTTGAATTGCTGTATTGATACAGTATATAAATGATTGGAATGTAGATTAAGCAACTTGGAATAATTGCCATGATAAAATATGACATAGAATTAGATTACTGTAATGTGATCCTTGTCACTGAATGGTCTTGAAATACAGTCATTCTTTTATGTAAGTGATTCTCTTCTTCATATTACCTGTTATGATAAATACCATAGCCTATATCACTTGATAAATACACAAGTGTTTGTTGTAGGTTGCATGAGTGTAGAATGTAATGCTTTTCGTAAAGAATATCTTGTAATTATTTTAGCCTTGATTGTTATGGGTAATGCATATCATCATCTTCTCTTTCAGACCCATCTCTTTGGTAAGACAATTAGGAGTGAAGTGCAGCCTCAACTGAACATCTTTAAAGAGATCATCCAGTCAACCCAAATAGAGAATGAGACGGTGGGGATGTATTTACATGAGAGCCTTCACTTCATGCAGGGCAACATCTCAGAGGTTCTCCTCATCAACGTAAAAGATATTGATGCAATGGTCAGTAACCACGACAGTATGTAGAAAAATGAATAGACTATATTTTAGACAGAAATTATTGTACCCACATACTGAATCATTCATAAAGCATTACTTTATAATTATTACATTGCTATAATAGGACACACCATTGCAAATTACAGTATCTACCAAAATATTTATCCTCAGTTAGTAGAATATTGTCACAAGTCATGTATTGCATCCTTGTCACACTTCTTTAACTCCATAACAGGTGTCTGGAGCTGAGATTGGAGGTCTGGTGCGTGTGGGCAAGAGGTGTGAGTTAGGACGATGGGTGAGCACACTGGGACTGACTGGTTTACTCATGATGGTGGTACTGGTGGTGGTCATTGGAGTGGCTCGACACTCTCGCTGTACACTCATCACGTGAGTTCACCATCCTCTATGTCTGGCCTTATTTAAGGGGGTGCAGGAATAGGGGGACAGGCTTGTTGAGATTACAGAAGCATATATACTGTACCTCATTGTGTATTTGAGGTGAAGATTCATTCATTATCCATGCTATAATATATCATAAAGAATGTTTATGTTATTATAATGATTACAGTAATTTTAGAGTGTGATTATTATTCCATTGGTCAGGTTCTCGGTGCTGGGTTTGCTGGCTATGATACTCTGTTGGGGACTCACTTCTCTCTACCTGGTGGCTTCTGTTGTGAGTATAATTCCTTTGAGTTCCTGTGGTTTCTGTTTAGAGGAGTAATATTGTCTCAGGTTAGTCATGGTATAAGTTAAATGACAACTCTGCTTACAAAAGGATTCAATATGATTTTTTAACCAGTAGTATCTTCTTGACATAATAAAATCTTCAGCAATAAATATTATATCAATGCTCTAAATATTTAACTAACGGTAAACTTACAATACATTGCAGTTTGTACTGATTTTTGTCATGTTATGGTAACTTCAGTATAGAATTCCAGTACTGTAGGTAAGATAAATATAAAATGTAACCTTGTAGGGCCTGGCTGACTGGTGCATGGAGCCCAACCCTTTCCTGGAGGAGCAGCTACGAGGTGTTGGGTCCAGGAAGGTGGCTGGGTATTACCTCCACTGTGACCCCCGTACCCACCCCTCTCCCTTCACCAAGTACCTCACCCACGCACAGAAGGCAGCCGACTTGGTTATTGAATCCCTGGCTAACGTCACAAACATTGTTGATGTCTACTATGAGAGGAAAAAGGTCTGTGAACACCCATGTAAAAACTTGATACAGTGTCTTTAATCATTATTTACTTGATCTCTTGCAGTTTATTAAAGATTATTTAGAAATACTGTACTGTATACTGTATGTGAAGTAGAGATATCTGAAGGCATCAAAGAACCTTAGGGATATATTGTTGTTCCACTGGAAATATGTAAATACATCTTTTTCCTTCAGTGATTTCAGCTGTAAATAAATACAAATATTGTTCTTTATTTGTGTTATACAGTATGTTAAATTCTTGAAATAATAAATATTTTTCTAGTCATGACCTGTGTTGGTGTTTAGGAAGGTGTAGGATGTGCTCTGAATGTTTGTGTCAGATTGTTATAGTATCAAGCAGTCAAATGTTTATTAACACCTATAAATACAGTACTGTATACTATATCTCTTCACTTTACAGATCCATCCTCGCCTGGACCTTCTGAATGCCAATGTAATTCAGTCCCAGCGCAGTCTTGGAGGTGTGGCTGATCTGCTGAAGTGCCAAACTCTCCATCACCATTACAACACTGCTCTCTCGGCCACCTGCCATCAGACCATGTATGGATATAATATAAATAATTCTGTTCACTCTCTATGGTACCAATAAATGGGAAGATTCTCAAGTTGGTGAGTTGGAAAGTCTGTGATTCCTCCAAACTATGCCAGGAAACAGATGACCCTAATGTTACTCTTATGGGGGATCTGTTTTGTGGTATAGCTTGGAGGAATCAGTAGCCTTCCAATCTACCATCAAGAAATAATCCCCTTACGCCAATCTTTATTCAATGGTTTTCCTCGTACCAATTCTTCAGGTACAGGTGGCCTATGGTTGTTATGTTATTGTTTGTGTATCATTATATTGTAGTAATTATATCTCTGTATTTTGTTTACACATTTTAAATTATTGGTTCTGTAATTTATTCTCTTGGTATGCTGATGTAAATTTACTCTCTGATAATATTGTATTGTTCTTATAAGTTTCCAGTGTTTGTATCAAAGTTGATGGTATTCTCCTTTAACATGAGCTAGAAAACACTAAACCTGAACTAACAGTGACTATTATGTTCCTATAATTAAGTTTGTTGTGGTGTAATATATTTCTATAATCAGGTCTGGTGTGGTGTACCTGCTGTTGTCTGCTGCTGGTAGTGCTCTGCTCTTCACCATCCTTGTCTGGTTCACCTCACACACATGGATCTACCTCAACCACAAGTGAGCTCAACTTTCCACTTTTTCACTCTTTCCTTTCAGTTGTTTTTAATAAATAAGGGTAAAAGAGAGAGTAGAGTATTTTCCATGCACGCTTGCAAGTGTAGCATTTTGTCTGTGGCTGATTGTGTAAATTTCTAATGTCTATGAGAACACTTTTGGGCAATTGAATTGATAGTGGTTGCTTGTATGCAAGGATACCATTGCTGTGCATCCTCATTTCCCAGAAAAGTTCTTATTAACTGTGTAATTTACATTACCAACTGTACAAAAGCTGCTAATTTAGCATCAGTGCTTCTGTGTCTGTGAATCAGTTATGCTTCTGTAGTGTTCCTTATACTGAGGCCAGAGATATGTATATGACCAGAGGCAAATAAACAATACAGTACATCACATGACACAAAATTTCCACCACAGAAATGGTAAAGGAAAAGTATCTTACATATACGGCCATGACAGTGAATAGAGGAAACCTCAAGATGATAGTAATGCCATTATAAAGGCTTCATAGACTACAAATGAAACTATTGTACCAGTAATTGTTATCCTCTTGTCCATGACTTTCTTGTATACAGTGCCTAATGCCATGAGTTATTTCTTGACTTTAGTTTTTCAAGGATTTGCAGTGATTGAATATTTTTGTGCCTGAAAACTTGCCCTTCTGGTTACTGTGTGAAGGCAGACCTCATCTCCATCCATGCTGCTTCTTTTTCTGTATTTGTTCTTGTTCTTGTGTTGCTCTTGTGTACTTTATCCTTTGTGTTCATTTATCCTTGGGCTAATGCTTAAGTTAATAATGTAATGTCTTCAGTGGACTTAACTCCTTTAAAGTATCTCTATGGATGAATATTTTCCTGGATACTTTTCTTATTCTTACCCCTTTTACTGCCAATTAACTGATGTATCTGTATGTGATTTATTTCATTTTAGTAACATGATCCCTAATCTCTCTATACAGTGATGGATTAAGACCTTCTGGGGCCCCTAGGCACAAGAATTTGGGGAACTTCTCTCCAAGGTAGTTTATATATCTATTGAATAAACAGTTTACAAATCCTTTATATCCAGTTCCAAAAATCAAAGATGCAAAAAGTTTAAACCTTGTTTAGTTGGCTTGTTGAGAGCAGCATATATTATTACATTCCCTAAGTGATTATTGAACACAATGTGCCTTTATTATTTCCCAAACAAAAGGCCTCTACATAAATAGGAGACATAGCCCCATAGTGCCTAGGATAGGGTGGGACCTGTGGTCACTGTAACTTATGTGAAATTATTCACAAAGATTCATTAATAAATTGGATACGAGCAGTACAGTATCTGGCAGCTCTGTTTGAAAATGTGTAACTATGAATTTTTGTCATACTCCATATATTTTGGTGTTGGTTCTTGCTGCAAAACATTATTATTATTAATATTATTATAGACATTTGATAATCTGGCCTTATTTTTATCTTTAATGAAGGTATCATTGTCCTTAATCCACCCATCAACAAGCTGCAAGTGTTATCAATTTGATGTTAACTCATTCTAAAACTAGTGTTGAATCATATTTTGCTGTTATTTAGTCCACATGTTCTTTTTCATACCAAAGGATAAGCACACCCACCCACCCACCCCTGACAGACAAGATTTGAATCCAGGCTGATATATTGTAAGCACTTCAGAGCCCTATCAACTTCACACAACCCTATACCCTAACCATACAATTGTTACACCCACAAGGAGAACATCAATAGTATCTAAATCTTGCCTATGTCATAAAAATAAAAGGAGTGTGCAGGTAAATTTAAGGTTCAGTTAAGATAATTGTGTCGACTGTAATGATGATAAACTTGATTGTCTTGTAGTATTTGCAGTTACTATATTTAGTTACTGTCATACGTGTTGTTTTTTGGTAAGTTTATTTCTTTGTTTTTATAATATAATTGGAAAATATTTTAGTTTTGTACTGTTAATTAATTGTACGAGAAAAAAAAAATTCCCTCCTACCCTTTCCTCATGTCCTAACCCAGCTAATCCTTCCGTACCTCACCCAACGTTGTGGCTACCTGCTACTAACCTGCTTCTCCTCTGCTATGTCTCCTTCATCCCAGCCTGCTACACAACACTTTATACACTGCTGCCATTTTCATTTCAACCCTATCATGCTGTACCCTCCAACACATACTTGTACACACTAGCACTACATGTATGTATGTACAGTCTCCTCCACTCCCGCTTTCACCAGTTCAACGTTGCCATTGTGTGAGCTACCAGTTCCGACTTTCACATCTGAAACACCTCCCAGGTTGATGGCAGGTGTTTTGGATGCGAGAGTCGGAACTGGTAGGTCACACGATGACGGGTGTATACGTTGGCAATGCTGAACTGGTGAAAGCGGGAGTGGAGGAGACTGTACCTCCCTGTCCCATCTTGCATTTTGTCCTGCCCTTCAAAGATTGCCCTTCCCTGCATTGTCCCTCCCTGCTGCAAAACACTACAGTACTTTATACATGTTCACCTCTCTCTAGCCTGCCTACTCTTCTTTACTCTGACCTCCATTGCCTTGCTCAACACACACATACACACACACACTCGCTAATCTTCAATACTGAACCACCTTACTTTAAGTTATCTAACTCAGTACATATTCATACCTAGATAATTGTACCCTATCCTAATCTATCTACATTGAACTCCATCCTACTTTATCCTGCACAAATATATCTCAAAGTTTGTTAATTACCCAACCTCATCCTTGCTCGATACTTCCTTCCTTCCATCCTTCCGCTGATGTCTTCTTCTCCCTGTAATGTACTCTCCTTTTCCCCTGCCATCCACCCTTACCACACTACATACTTATCGACCTGCTTATACTGCCCCTTCATCCCCATCCCTCTCCCTACCTCCATCCCCCCTGACCTGACCTGACCCACACCACATTCTTCTCTCCCTACCTGTAATCCCCCCTCATCCCCATCCCTCTCCCTGCCTGTAATCCCCCCTCATCCCCATCCCTGTACCTGCCTGTAATGTCCCTTCATCACCATCCCTCTACCTGCCTGTAATCTCTCCTCATCTCCATCGCTCTCCCTGCCTCCATCCCCCCCTGACCTATCCTACACATCATACTTCTCTACCTGCCTGTAATCTCTCCTCATCCCCATCCCTGACCTTGCCTCCATCCACCCTTGACCCGCCCCACACCACCACACACAGAGCTGAGCCCCGGGTGTGCGAGGAGCGAGACCAGTTCCTGCCTGGGCGGGGCTCTCGGGGGGGTACCCTGACCTCCCTCTCCGGCCCAGGCTACTCCCGCCCCCGCCACTCACACACACCCCCGCAGACTCCCCCCTTCCCTGGCACCTTGTGAGTAGACAAAACAGATGCCCTTGATGGAATTGCTTGGGTTCTTGAATTGTTTTGATTATTGGTTCGTTCTGCTGTCTGTTTCTTTTATATTTCTTGTGTTTGCATTAGGAATGATTTGCATTATGCTTATGTCAAGTTTGGCTTGTTTTCCTTGTTTGTTTTCATCTTTGTTTCCTTTTAATTAAGTGCAATATTCTGATTGTTATTATTTATTGCCGGTTCTATTTATTCTGATGTTATGTTACATAATGCAGTTTTATTGCAGGTATCTCCTGTTGGAGGTTAATCTCACTACAGTACAGTACTCTGCTTAGAAGTAAAGGCTAAAAATTCCTGAATGATTAAAGTCCTGTTTAGTAGGTACTGTACTGTACTGAGTTTAATCTTGTCATGGAAGATATTTGAAATTATTATTACTCATGTTATTGTGTTCATTTAATATGTGTTACATGGATATATACAGTTGGCAGAATATGAATTAGGACAACTTTTGATGGAACGTTAAGTATATTGATGTACATTTCCTTTTGTATAACATACTTACGGTCCCTACAAATAGTTGTGGATGTTGATATAGCTAATGTTTCATCAATATTTGTCATCATTCATATTTTGCCAGCTGTATATTCATTTTACTAACAGGCTATATTATTTTTATATTTTCTCCTTGGTTACATGTGTATAAATGTAAATATTACCTACAGTTCACTGCCTCAAGACTCATTAGCTCAAAATTTCTGATTATGCTTTTCTGTAACCATTTGATAAGTGTTCGTAACCAAAACGATGTGTTTGCCTTGTTAATCCACGTGTGACGAGTTTTGACCAGTCACAGATGGTGTTTATGGTCGAGAACATTTATCAAAGATACAGTAAAAACAGACTGTACTGAGGCACTTTTTTTTTTTTTTTTTTTTTTTTTTTTTTTAGTAATGTAATATTTAGTTGTAGTTAAGGTATGTGATTGATTTTCACGTTTTTTTTATGCTCTAAAGATACAGCACATGTAGTAAGCATAATTAATTTAAGTTTCGTTTTGTTTAGTTATTCCCCTTGCACCAGTGATTTGTATAAAGGTGTATACATAATAATATTGACTCTTATTTCAGGAACAATATCAGTGTGCAGTTACAATCTATAATGTGTAATCCACCCAGGAGAGATACAAGGGATCAAACACAAGTTGTCCATTTTTAAGTACAGTCCTGTACTGTAATGCCTCTCTATGTCATGGGCTGGCCAATGACTCTATGGGCTTAAGGGGGCCATTTATAGTTGGAGTAGTGTGGGCCATTGTAGAGAAAGTATCAGTTGTATTAAGTGTTCGGAGTAGTGTGGGCCATTGTAGAGAAAGTATCAGTTGTATTAAGTGTTCGGAGTAGTGTGGGCCATTGTAGAGAAAGTATCAGTTGTATTAAGTGTTCCTCAATATTTTATCCTGGATGGACAAGTCATTATGAGTAGCAACTACACAACGTGATGTGTTGGCCCGTATTCTAAAACATCCATGGTGTTGATGATGGTGTTGTGGTATTGGTACAATGGGTCTATTGTTTGTCTATGGTGTCATTGTACTGGTACCACACCATCATCAACACCATGGATGTTTTTGCATAAGGTCCATTATTTTATTTCCATCATGACACTTGGCTGGAGGTTTTGTTGGTGGTGTTGGGACGGTGGATTAGATTGACTGGAAGGAAAACTGTGATGGCTGGACAACAGCTAGATTTGACCAAAATACTGTAATACTAGATAACGAAATAAAAGCTTTAAAGGAAGAAATAGGAAAGGATGATAATTGGTTGACTCTGGATCAAAGGGGTTGTTGAGTATGTTGTATGTATGTATGTGTGTGTGTGTGCGTGCGTGCGTGCGTGCGTGCGTGCGTGCGTGCGTGCGTGCGTAGGTCTGACATTGCTGATTGAAACACTAGTGATTAGCACTACTTCTGGCAAGTGTAGAGGCATTTAATGGAAACTTTAATGTGAATTAGTGATCCAAACTATAAGAAAGCTGTGGATAACCTCAAAAAAGGTATTCTGTAGGTGAAGCAAAGTCTAATGATTCCTCCCGACTGTGACACAAAACATAGGCAATGCTGAGGCAGTGTATTTCTTAGTATGGGATTGGAGGAGTCCGTAGCCTCCAATTCTTCACCTCTGTAACCGGTCCTTTAATTACCTAAAGTGCTATTATGAAATG
The DNA here is from genome assembly GCA_034508575.1 of Petrolisthes manimaculis. Classification (NCBI taxonomy): domain Eukaryota; kingdom Metazoa; phylum Arthropoda; class Malacostraca; order Decapoda; family Porcellanidae; genus Petrolisthes; species Petrolisthes manimaculis. The sequence continues at coordinate 32,130 of JAWZYT010001289.1, read as the reverse complement.
CTATTATGGAAGGGTCGAAGCTTATTATTCACCATGGTGCAAGAAAGAATGTTATCCGTAATATATCTTGGTAGAACTCGTCTCACATCACATGGGGAAACCTCCAGTCAAAAGCCATAAAGGAGACTTGTGTGTTCTGACATACAGTATACAGTACAGCCATGATCAACAGTCCCATTGTCTTTAACTGCCGGATGGTAAATTTTCAAGATTCATGTTTTCAGTAAATTTTCATGTTTTTCAGTCCATGACATTTCAGGCACTGTAAGTACATAGTCCGCCACCGGAGGAAAAAACTGCCTTACTAATGATTATATAATGATTCTCTTGAGTTCACCATCAGTCAGGAAAATACAATGTGACTGTTAAGATGGGATTCTCTTGTTAGTAAATTGGAAGACTACTGATTCTTCCAATCTATGCCAGGAAACAGACATCCTTAATGTTACTAATAGGGGATCTGCTTCGTGGTATAGTTTGGAGGAATTAGCTGAAACCTTTCAGTTCACCAACAAAAGAATCTCCCCTAAACTATGGCTTTGCAGTTGACAGCATTAGTTCACTTGGCCACATACTTGTATAATATGAGCCTGCAGATTTTAAAGTGGTGTATTCTGAAGCAATCAATACCTCAATAATTGGTTGTGATCAGAAAATACTGTACTTAACAATTTTGATATATAATGTTTTATCATTCTTTTCTTAACCTGTTACATTTTTTTTTTTTTTTTTTTTTCATTGGGAGTTTGTATAGAAGGCCTATCTCTTGACCTCAGTTGCCAGTTACTAGAACATCATTGTCTTTTCTTGTTAATTGGTTCATATTATACTGAAAGGCTTTAAGTGAATCATATGCCATTAATTGTATATATTGTACCATATGAAAGTATATTCTTAATGCATTCATGAATAAGGAAGAGTTGTAAATTGTATTATATGCTTAACGTTCATTTCTTTGCTTTGTCAAGTATAGTAGAATACATTTTTATTTCTTAATGCGAGATACATAGTGAAATTAGTGAACGGATTAGTTATGTAATTTTATGTTTGCCATTTCAGCCTAAGAACCTTTCTAATATGACTAGCATATTTTATTTTAGCTGTGTTTAGTTTTCTTTAGTTTTAGGGAAGACTTTTTGGAATAAAGGGATTTAATTCCCATTTCTACAGGTTACATTATACCATAAGGTGATAACCAGAGAGCATATGATGCACATATTGTCATTTACTAACCATGGAAAGTCATAGTGCTAACACGAGTTGGTATAAGATGAACAGAAGTTCCAGCATGATGTATTGCAATCATATATTTGACTGCATTATATGATGTTGGGATTGCTGTTTGTGTCATACCAACTCTACAAAACTGTTTATTAGCTGTTCATTATCCATCACTTATTGGGTCATGAAATATAACTATTGATGGTCTCGTTCTCCCCCCGCTCCCACTCGCTCTCGCCAAACCTTGGTGGATTCTCTGCGTAAGTTTCCACTTGTCTGATACTAATAATGCCAGGGAATATATGTACTAAAGGCTTATGCCCCTATGGAATGCATATTGATAACTCCCTCTCACTAACAATGACCACTACATTTTTTATTCATCATGTGAGGCCTTCAGAATAGATACAGTGTACAACCATGAACCTTAATTCCTCGCTCACCCAGGACAGATGTAGTCAAGTTGAGGCATAGTAGCTCTGTGGTATAATAACATACTGCTTTGGTTATACACAAACAAACTCGTGAACATCAAGAGTGTGTGCTGGTTTGTATATAAACAATGCGCCTAAAATTTGTCGCACAGATTAGGATACCTGCGTACATTCCAACTCATTTGTCCCGGGTTGGCTCGAAATTATGGCGCACGGCTGATACACTATACACCAATCAACTGTCCAGATAATATTACTCTCGTGCCGCTCCTACTCTGAAACATTCCCAGATCCGTGAACCTTCAGAGGAGGAAAAGCATGAGAGATATTTTCCTGGATTGGTTGGTCTGTCATTCATATTGTGATGGTCTCTTAAACACCCTGTACTGCACTGGGATGTTTGTTTAGGGTCAGTCAGTCAGTCAGTCAGTCAGTCAGTCTTTGCATCATAATATAAACTTCATGCATGTTTGTATTTCTTTTATAACTATTATTTATTTATTAGCTGTGGAATCCTGCAAGCTTCTCTGTAAATGTTGGAACTCTCAAATTTAGAAAAAGACAATCAAACTGTCATGATTTTGTGTGCATCTCTATAGTGTGCGTTTACCTCTGTGTGTGTGAGTGTGTGTGTGCGCGTTTACCTCTGTGTATGTCAGTGTGTGTGTGTGTATGTGAAATGTCTCTGCTATGAATGCCCTTATTCCTCTGTTTGGTGTCACACCCTGCCTCCACATGTTACCTTCAGGCTGTGCTCATCAAAATATTGAAAACAAAACTTCATATTTTTCTAAAACGTCCTGTCCAGTTTTACACAAATCAAATATTTTTCTTGACAAATACTGCCGTAGCTTCTTATTTTTTCAGTATTGCAGCAGTCTCTTTTATACACATATATTTTTCTGTTCCCCAATATCAAAAGAAATTGTTTCATATGTCACAATGTTGAATCCACACTAAGGGTAGGCTAGTAAATTATCTGTTACCCTTACCATAGTTTTTCACATCAGTATTTCCAAACTGGATTCAGATCAGTACTACAGTACAGTACACTATATTGAATTCTGTAAAGAGTCCCGTACCCTGGCTATGACTTGTACCGTACACTCTATTTTAAATTCATGCTGCTAAAATCCCCAATTGTATGCTATACCTGAGAATCCATACCTGTAATTCAGTGTCTCTAGCCATTGTAAGACCGACGACCCCCAAGTGCTTGCCTCACGTCTTGATTCGTGTCCTCTGTGATGCTTGAGGGGAGAATCTTTTAAGGGTAAATTGCAGGGCTACCGATTTCTCCAAACTATGCTGTGAAACAGATCCTCGGCAAAGTAACATTAAGGTTGTCTGTCTCTTGGCATAGTTTGGAGGAATCTGTAGCCTTCCAATTCACCAGCAAGAGAATGTCCCCTTAGATATTTCTTGAGGGGTTATGATGTCACCAGAAAGTTTATTACATAGGCTGCTGATTCCTTTGTCAACTTTGGTGGAATCTTTTAAAGCTTCTCAATATGGCGACAACCTAAAAAGACCATTTAGAAAAAACAACAACGAACTGTGCTTGGTTCTTTTGCCTGTCATTATGCTCCCTCCTAGAACAGTACTGTATGTACTTGCTGATCTCTGATGCCTCCTTCACTCCACCTCATTAGTCACCCATAGTATGAGGTGTAGTGCATTTTATATAACCTGGCAAAAGTGCACTGCTCCCCCCACCCTCATTGTTTTTTTGTTTTGTTTTTGGTAGATGTCCCATAGTCCAAGATGAAATACAGTATACCAATTTTAAATTTGGCGATATCAATCATTATAATTTACTACTGTACAGTATATTGTATTTTTTCGTGTGAATTCACGAACGCCCAAAATACAAATGTTACAGCAATGTTGGATTTTGTACGTTATCTACTAAAAACAAATACCGTACAATACTATTACTGTATACAGAATTTAGATTAATTAAGGTGAGGTGGAAGGGAACTGTTGCATTTCCACCTGTTTAAATATAAATGTACTACTGAAGGAGGGAGAGGCATGAAGAGACACAAGGACACACCAATAGAACAACTCAAGGGGAAAAACTGGCTGGTGTTCAGGTGTTAATTGTTGGTTTATGGGGAGAGTCACTTAATTGTTGGTGAATTAGAGGACTGAGGGTTCCTCCAAACTGTACCATGAAACAGATTCCTTATTGGTAACATTAGAGTTGTCTGTTTTTTGGTATAGTTTGGAGAAATCAGTCACCCTCCATTTCACACACATGATATTGTTCTCCTCTTAAAGGGAGTACAGTATGAGATTGTCAGAAGGCTGGGGGCTACTGAGTCCTACAATAAACTGAACTGTATTACAAAGTAGACTTTCATATATTTATATAGGTTCTGTTTTGTGGCATTAATTGAAGGGTTTGGTAGCCTCTAATTTTGCTGACAATGTTACTGACTTCATAACAATTGAAACTGAAAACAGAACAGTGAAACCTCAATAAAACAAAAATAAATATCTTATCATCATTGTTTACTTATTACAGTATTATAGGCCTAGGTAGAGAATATAGAAATAGTATGTCTATATTCTATACAGGATGTGAATCAAAGATGTAGTACAGTATGTACATTCACAGTATTATTGCAGTACAAATTACTTAGTATGAGAAAACTGATTGACCTGTACGTGCAGTTTTCATGTAAAGATGCCAGCTAATTATATTTATAATGTGACCAATATAAAAATGACTGACTACAGCCATATTCTTATGTCATACCTTTACTTGGAACTTGCATGTTATAAACACTACATGACAGTGGGTTCCTTCAGCTTCTTCTAAACACAATGGGTCATATTAAATTTCTTCAAGAAAAAGGTGTTTCGTCACTAAATTCACATTGCAAAATGATAAGAATTGTGCGACGAAAAGAAATTTTCCTCAAAGTAATTTAATTAACCCACCCAATGTCCTTCTCTTAGGGTGTTAATGTACAGTACAGTACAGTACTACATTCTGTACAGTATTTTCATTCCACTTTACATGTTGTTTGGTAAATTTGTTGGTGTTATAATACTCACTTACTGAAAACACAAATGTTGAAAGTTTACTTATTCTGTAGATGAATGTACAGTACTACTTGTCTAATCCAACATGTTAAGCACTCTGCATATTTCTGGAATGTGTTGTCATCTTGAAGCCTCTAATACAAGAGGATAGTTTTGCCAGGCACCAACAGTCAAAACAACACTAAGGAATTAAACAGTCATGAGTAAAGGTGTGGTTAAGAATATGATTGCAAGTTCCCTGTAATGCTTAGAAAGGTAAGAGTTTGAGACGAGGTGGCACTGTAGTTCAACATATAGGAAATAAAGGAAATAAATGTCAGTTTTAGTTGGTGGTTTGTTTCTTGAATCTGATTTGTAATTTATTATACAGTGATCAAAATAACATCCCAGTCATCTAATCAAACCTACTTGCATAACATCAGAGTACAGTACTCAAGTACAAAGTCACAAACATGAATTTATGGAGTGTAAGACCATTAAAAAAGGGAAATGGGGTATTGATGGTGATGATAATGTAAGACTATTTATCCCACATTATGAGTACTGTACATGGAGACTGTTTTATCATGCCTCTCTTTGCTATGAAACCCTGGCATCAGTGATAAGAAAGGATGGCTACACTTCCTGCTGATCTTGCCATAACAATGGTTCTTGTCTCAAAGAGTTGAGTGTAGCAGCTTCTTATTATTTACATTCCTTGTCGTGGTAAACATACATACTATATACTACAAGTGTGGGTGAAGTATTATCTGGGCTTGATCTATAATGTGCTGAGAAGAATTTAGCTCAGATACAAAGAGGTTTTCCATATCCAAAGTAATCATAAAGAACAGTGCTCCAGGAGGACACCTTTGTCATGTTGAGTGATTTTCATGTTGTCACTGCCACTAACAAGGAAGGTGATTGAGTCTGAACCCACAGTTCTGGTACCATAGTTATCAACAAGTCTTTCACATTTATATTTTGCCTTATCATGAAGGCTGACAATTACAGAATTTTGGAATTTAAAGCCAATAAGATTTTCAGTAATGAAGATGTAGCCCAAAAGGTTAACCATGATTTAGATAGTCAAAGGATGGTTCCTCAGAACTACAATACAGGGTCAATAGTAGTACAGTAGTGCTTACTTCTTTTCAACAGAACACAAGATTAACATTATTACAATACTGTGGTGTTTCATCTTGATCAGTATTTATCTGTATGACAAAGTTGACCCATAAAATGTATCCCCCTTTATGGCCGATTGGTTGAGTGTGAACGTGTATCACCTTAACCATTTAGCTAGAAGAGGGACAAGGTATATGGGTCAGATTACTACATGGGCAGAAGTTATGGACTAATCTAGTTACATAGACAGGAGTTTTGGTTGAATTAATGAGTGGGGTGAGAATTTATGAGTCAGGTTGGTATGGGAAGTCAGTACAGTAGTGTAGTTAAGGTCGTACCAGTGTATATACAGTATTTCTATTTTATACAGTAGTCTCTATATCCTCTCCCATTTTATATCGGTATGTTTACTGCCATTTTCTGAAATTTTGAAGCTTTTTCTTATTTCTTATGGTGTGTAGAGCATCTTATATGTAAGTATTATTGAGTCTTATATTCATGTAGTATCTTCATTTCGTTTATTAATATTAATTTTGCTTGTTGCAATTTTCTACCCAGTTGTGTATATTTTTTTACATGATAGGAAGCTTGCACTCCTAAGTTGCTCATTAGCTTGTACTGTACTGTACATACCAGCAGATTACAAGTACTGTATGAGTATTACACAGATTTATTGATGGAAAACTTGTTACTCTGAACTATTCCTCACATAAAGTAAATGACAGCTGTACTGTACCTGTTTACAAATACAGTGTCATGTAGCAGCAAGGGGTGAGGAGTTTCTACTGGGTTAAAGAATATACACTGTATAGTTCCCTAATTAGTACCAGAGCTGCTGCTTATCACTTATCACTTTATCATTTGTGTTCACCCAAAATTCATCATCTCATGTACTTGTTATGTTTAATTAATATATTTGTTGAAATACTGTACCTTATCTATTTCCTCTTTACTCTGCTCCTTGATGTCTTTTGCTTCTTTTTCTTCTTTACATTTTTGTCCATTTTACATTACCATTCAGTATTATATTTTATTTTGCACAGAACAATGTTTTGCAATATTTTCATTTCCCTTCCCACTCTGCCATCCACATCATTTATTTTAGATTTTCTGAGTCATCCAATCATCCTTCATTCTTTTGTGTATTCTTAACTTTTGAGTACATTTTGCATCTGCTATTCCATTTGGTTTTCTCTTTGTTTTCTAATTTACTATACATGTCTTCCTTGCATTGGTCTCCTTTCTGAAGTCTAACAATCCTTGAATCTGTGCTTTTTTTTTTCAATTTTCTTTGTTACTCTTGTGTTGTGATTTAGTGCCATTTTTCCTCTGTTGTATTTTGTGGCACTAGGATGTTATTGTTATAGTTATTGCTCTATTCCTTATTTTTTCATCACTTCTTTACATTGTGGTCAGAGTTTGTCATTACGGGGATACTCTCTTGGTGGTGTACTGGGGGACCACTGATTCCTCCCAGGTGTGCCACGGAACAGAACCCGTACTTGTAACTCCGAGGTTGTCTGTTCCCCGGCATAGTTTGCAGGAATCAGTAGTCCTCCGATTTCACCAAAAAAGAGTCAATTCTCAAATTAATCCTCTCCTCTGTGTTAACCCTTGGACAACGTGAATCCTCTTGGCATCTCATCTTGCCATAGGAAAGTGCAACAGACAAATTAATAGGAAACAAAATATTAAAAGAAAATCCTTAAACTGTAATCCTAGACATTCTATTGTATACTGTGATAAGGCCAACAAATACCAGACAGCTTAAACCAACACAAAGCAACCCCATCACCCAAGGGTTAACATTAAAAACAATACAATAGACCATGCAGTATTTGAGCATTTAAGAACAGTTAATTATTTCTCTACTGTACAGAACAACAATACTGCAAAGTTTATCTATCTATGCCCACTTACATGCAGAGACAAAACTTATATTTCCACTTTTATATTCAGGAAAACATGGACATTGTTCTTATAGTACCATTTAGGTTGAACCAATATACTTCCAACCCCATACTATTGCCAACACTATTGAGGTCTCACTGTAAATACCTATACTAAACTAAACTAAGCGATGGGTGCCCTGTGCAAGTTAGCGAAGTCATGTGTTATCGCCACGGCTATTGCAGAAACGGGCGGCTCTACCACAGTGACGGGATGGGCGGAGGTGGAGGTGGAGGAGGAGGAGGAGGGGGTGGTGGAGGCGGAGGAGGAGGAGGGGGTGGAGGAGGAGGAGGAGGAGGGTCGGCCCCCACCACAGTCAGTAACCGGGACAACCACCACCACCACCACCACCACAACCACCATCACCACTCCCACAGTCACTCCCTCGGCCCCAACCACGGCCAGTACGCCACACTCTCCAAGCAGTGCAAGACCCTCGAGTCATCAGACTTCTACTAAACCTAAACAACAAAAACAGCAGGAGCAAAATAACCAACAGAGAGAGAGAGAGAGAGAGATTTGGATTTTTGCCTGTGTCCACACCTATCTACTTTTTACACTACACTCATCCATTACTTTCAACACCTTCATTTGTTTTCTGTGCATTTTTTAACGCCTTAATTAACTTTGTAGAAGTCTTTGTACAGTACAGTCATTTTTTATATTCTAGATAGCTCACATTTATTTCTATTTTTATTTTTTTCATCCTCATTCAGATTCTGCAATTCATTTTACTATAAGAAAAACAACTTTAATTTCTAGCATTTTCCTTTATGCTTTTATCTTTAAGTCATCCATTTGTATCTTTATCCTACTGTATTTTATATTTGCTCAACACCCAGTTCATCCATCCTCTAAACACTATTGGATTCTGTCTTTACACTTCCATATTCTGATCTCTTGTGTTAAAAAAATCAGTGACATGCATATATATATATTTATTTTCCTACTTACAGTACATGTACAGTACTTTTATATTTATTTTATCCTCAGTACATGAATGCTGAATTACATCATCATTGCATTCAAATTATTTTTGCATGGGTTGTATTTTTGCCTCATTTTGTGTTATTTTGTATCATATTGCCACTGTGTCAATTTTTAATGTCCAAGAAAAAATACCTTTCTTAATTATTGCACCAAATAATTCATTTTCAAAATACTGTACATCAGACTAAGATCCTTCTTATTGTCCTGTCCATTATCACATGACATGGTACAGGTTTCTTTAAGAGTGCTAAGGTTTTGTGGGCTCTTGAGGCTACAGATTCCTCTAAACTGTAAGTAAAAAAATATATAGTGCTATACCCCAGATATGAATGATTTGTTTGATGGCATTAGTTTGGAAGATTTTGTAGTTCCCAGTATTCTCTCAAAGTCTTCCGAACACACCACGAGTTAAATTCCTGAACACAAACCAACATCAGTAATTCATCTCCCACTGTGGACCAACATGCAAGAACATTGATGGTGCTGTTGATGATGGTATGGTAATGGTATGATAACTCCCTTGACACAATACAGAGCCATTCTACCATTCCTGTACCATTGTCAACACTATGGATATTTTTGCTTTATGGTCATGTGTCTCTTCCTTCATCAACTACAGTATGTGTGTAATGCCTTCCTTTCCTTATTGCTAGTTCCCCCTTTATCAGTCAATGCAAACTTACCTTAATTAACCCACTTGCCATTTATCTTTTAAGGACCCTGTGATCGTGTAAAGACCTGATGGCTTTTCATTCCTCCTGACTATACCAGGAAACCAGCTTCTTAAATATAGATGGTGTTTTGTGGTAATATTTGAAGGACTCGCTGACCTCCAATTTTCTGGATCACAATACGGGGTCCCTTAATACTGTGTCGTTCTTCACTCGTCAGAATTACTACAATGGAGTCACAAATACACTACATACATTACTTACACCACTCTGTTCTCTTCACTCGGGTGCTTTCAGATTTGCCAGGAAGGACTCGTGTTGAGGAATCCACGATGTTGTTTGAAAATCGGAGGTTAGCGAGTCCTTCAAACGTTGCCAATGAACACCACCTACATTTAGGGAGTTTGTTTCGTGGCATAATTAGGAGGAATCTGAAGCCTCTTATTTTCATACACAATCACAGGGTCCTTAACGGTCCTATGATTTTAATGGACGGGAAAGATTGGTACGGCATTTGCTTTCATGTGTTGACATCAAAGTAAAACACACCAAGAGCCGTATGCAAGAATATCCGTGGGGTCAACGACGGCATGGTACCAATACGATGACTCTGTTGTTTGTGTATGGAATCATCGTACAGCACCGCACCATCGCCAGCACCACGAGTGTTCTTGAATACGGCCCCAAGACTCGGGTTGGAGATGGATGTTGTTGTCATTCCCCCAACTTGTATGTACAGTATAAATTTTCAGTGGTACATCTCGAATTCCTTTGTTGATGTAGAAGCGCACGTGTTACTTTTGGCGATTTATTTCTGTGGCTCATGGTAAATTTCCACGGCCGATATCATTACTGTAGGTTGTGTATGATCGGCTGATACCATACAGGACTCTTAACCTCTTAGAGTGATCTGTTTCGGCCAATCACAGCCACTCTTTATTGGGGATATCAGCCTTGGAAATTTACCGTCGATGGTAGAAGGACGAACCATTGATGGATTGTTTGGGATTTTACGTTGGTGTTTGTAGCTGTGTTGTGTTTTTAGTTCAGTACGTCATTAGTTAGGGAGAAAGTTTTTGCAGTACAGTACAGTATTATGGACTCTGCTTAGTACATCAAAGAAAATGAATTAAGTACAGTACAAGATTAGTGCATTCATGTTTTTATATTACTTAATATTTTTTTTTCTCTGGAGGTGTGAATTTCCCATATACTGTATAGTGGAGTTACAGTGTGGTATTTATTTAAGGTCCCTCATGGCACTTTCCCTCTGGCTTTCCCCGCATCAAGAGTCATATGCAAGAAAAGTCAGTGGTTGTACTACCCACGGATTCACAGGAAACGGTAAAATACACACACTTAACAACATTGAAAAATAAGGGATTACTGTACTGTTGTGTTCATAGTGAGTAGTTAACCCGTGACTTTCCTTACAAGACGGACAGGCAGAGAATTATTGGACAATGATAGACAATGTAAGACTGACTTGTACTTGATAAACTTGAACAATATTAAATGAATTAAGACTTTTAAGTGTCATGGGAGCCCTTAAGTTGACCACCATCCACATTATCTCCTTTCTTATTAAGTGTTCTGTATTGATAGAAAGAACTCATTGTGTTAGCATTATTGTCTCTGTATACATCAGGCAGTTTTTCAATTAGAAGAAAATTTACATCCACCTTTTGTACATTTCCATCATGAAGATACAATGTACTGTGTACAGTACAGTATGTGTATGATGCATCACTCAGAAGGTAGCAACAGCTCTTGTTATTTGGTTCATAGAAAAGTCTTCAGTGTTTTGTAGCAAATATTAAATGTTAAATGATTATACTGAGTTCATCAGATATGCATATTACAGTATATTATATGAAATTTTGTAATTTACTGTGCTGAAGATTTAATTATTTGTGAAGCTAAACTTTCAAGACACTAAAGAGTAAACACCAATGATAGCTTCTGTCAGTAATGTTTTTTCTTTAACAGTTTGTCAGGGTAGTACAGTACTTTTTCCAGTACATTATGCAGTCGACTAAATATAAACACAAAGTTTTGCCAATAACACTTAGTTATTATAAGAAGCATCAAGGGATTGTACAGTATAATATTTCCTCCTTCAGTTACCTTCTTGGACTGTACAGTACAATAGTTTAACTCCAGCATAAAATTACTGGCATATTGTACTGTTATTTTTAATCTGCATTCATAAATCATCTACAGATTTTCCGTACAGTATGTCTTCAAATCCTGCATGGTCTTGTGCTTTACATTTCCTTCAATATTTACAATGCTTTACTGTACATTTATAGTTTAAAGTGTTGTAACCAGTAAGAAAGACAACCTGTGTTTGCCTTAGGATTCAAAACACCATAAACACAAAAGTACTGTACTCCATAATCACCTTTTGCCTCTTGATAGTTTGTTGCTTCTATCCCACTCTCACGGGATTGTAAGATAATATTATACAGTACATGTCACTTCTGCAAATAAGAGAGAGTTAAGAAGGAAGGAAGGAAGAGAGAACAGTGAGTAATGACAGTATACGTATTATGAGAGAAATGTGTGAAACTTACAAGAAAAAAACAATGACCAACAATGATAATTACGTATTTTGAAATTAAATGCCATTAAGTAAAAAGCACTTACAGAAATGTTTCTCGATGGTAATGATTATTTGCTTTGGTAATTTCTCCTGATTGAGTTTGAAAATTGCCCTGCGTAAGATTTTGGTACATTGACAGGATGAGTGAAAACAGAAGAGATTTTTGTCAGGCAATCCATTGTGTGAAGCATATTAAAAATGTTTTATATACTTATTTATTTGTTTATTGAATTTAAGAATGATTTTTATTCAAAGTACAGTATGTTACTTTACACTTCATATTGTACAGAACTAAAAAGGGAAAAATGTAGAAAACTATTTCAATTTGTCAGCAACAGATTAGTTCCCTTGATGTGTCACTGATATTGTCTACACATTGGTGGTTACTAATTCCTCCAAACTAAAATAAAACAACACTTATAAAAGAGGGAGTGTGTTTAGTGGCACAGTTTGGAGGAGTTGGGAGCATTAAGTTTGCTCTTTATACCATATTACAAAACCTTAATGAATAATGGAAGTGAATGAATACTGGAGATTGTACATATTATTCAGTTCATGTTGTCAGATTGTACCAATGCTGACTTCTCTTATAAATTATTGTTTGGCCATTTTGTTATTTGATTGGTGGCAGACACGAGACAAGTGTTTGGCAATACTGTATGTATAGTTTGTGTTCTGACATTTCCATTGTTTTTCATTTGTGTTGAATATACAGTAATGGTTGGATGCTTATATAATGGTTCCATTGACATACAGCAACTTTTGTCACACTAAGGATCACATTCAAGAACAGTCACTGGGTGTTAGTGATGGTGTTTGGTACGATGGCTCCATACATTGTCTGTGTAGGCGTTGTACCCAAATTTAATGGAGCCATTGTACGAGTCTTTGCCATCACCTTGCCCATCATTTTCTGTATTGTTGTATAGTATATGGACTTAAATCATCTGAGTGTCAAGGATTGTGAATATCCACCATCTTATGTATTAATGTACATAATGTACATTAAGTTCCATAATTTCCCTATCACTGATTATACCCAAGTTTCCTTAATGTAGTTTGACCATGTGGTCACTAAACAGTCATTACTTCTTAAGCCAGTGACTGCACAAAGCAAAAAGCAGCAGCAAATGATACATTTTTATGATTGTTTAAGATGAAACACAGCTGACACACCCAAGACTAGAACCCACACCAGGCAGAGCTTTATATTCTACCTAAGGGTCATAATATATAAGAAGAGTTGTATGATGAGGAAGACCAATGAGATGTCTCCAAATAATGTCTAAACAGTCATTGTACTTTACCAGGTGCATTATCATCATCACTAGTTATTTACTTTTCTTTTATATGGCCCTTAGAGCTTTGCCTTCTATTCTTTTATTATGTGTGTGTTATTTCCAGTTATCAAACATTTTTTAGGATAATATGGTATAGTTCTGAGTCTGAGTCTTGGTGCAGAATCCATATACAATACAAGCAAAGTCCTGGACCAGACAGTGACGGTATTCAAAACAATGGGTCCGTAGATATCACTTAGAGCCGTCTTACTTATCAAAGTACAGTATCATCATTATCATCATCATTATCATAATTTCATTCAGGAACCATTGTAATTGTACTGTTTATTATTGTCACTCCTCCCTGAACTTTCCTTGCACTGTATATATGACCCTAATTCAAGTTCTGTGAGTTGTGTTTCTTCTTAAACAATATTGTATGTCTGGGTCAGACCCAAACAGTACAGTATATATATAGATAAACAACTTTTATAATGTACAGTAATTAAGGTATGTAGTAGTGTTTGTAAGAGTGGTGTACATATATTTTTCTTCCTCTCTATTGTAAGATTTCCCAGTCATAGTGGTGTGTGTATTCCTGACTGCATACTCTGTTTAAATGCTCAAAAGAAAACTACATTTAATTGGTTCTGTGGCAGAGGTTTGAGTAGGAGAGAAAGAGACGTGGTGACATGTTGGCAGTGTTTATGAATTAAACAGTAAGCTGTGTTCATATGTCACAAGTCTGAGATTATTTCTTGTTGCTTACTGTACATCCCTCAACTCCATTTCTATCTTGCCCTCCTCGGAGAAAAACTTGTCGAGTTTATTTCTTGCGTGCTATACATCCCTCAACTCTTTTTCAATAGTCCCCTACTCAGAGAAGAACTTGTATCAGGGGCCTGTGATATAGTCTACATATTCAAAGTTAATGTTGACTCCAAACTATGCCTGCAAACAAACTACCAAGGCTATAGCTACTGAGGTAACATGTTTCTCGGTGTAGTTTGGAGGAATCGGTAGCTTTCACTTTTTCATCATCAGCACAGGTCCCTTACATAGAGTGATAATTGTGATGGTTCTATAAATATGCCAGTTGATCTAGTCATACACTGGGCCACATGTAAGGAACGTCATGGCTGCCCGATAAAAACTGTGATTGTTTCGTTGGGTTACTAGACGCCACACGGAGTTATCGCTTCAATCAGTAACATCTCCGCTGCCGTGAATTTTCTTCCATGTGGACCAAAGTACCAAGTGCAAGAGTTAGTAATGGTTTTATAACGCACAAAGAAGATGCTGAACTTAATTTTTTTTTCTATTGGTAAGATACTCCTTCCTGGTAGACTATATGCCTGATAAATTTATAAATTAATTTCTCCTAGGCATATCATTCTGGTTTTTTTTTTCAGCTATTAATCCTTATACTATACTGTATATATGATACAATAATGGTAATAGTGAATGAGATGGTTATCATGTGCTTATGTATGAACCCAGTGATGTATTATAAAGGGTGAAAGTGGTATATTTTGCCCAAGTAAACAAAACCATGGTATAGATCAGAAATATTTACGTTTGAGTTAATTCTTAGGAAGGTCTGAGATGCTCCCTAGGGTGCTTAAGTAATTAAATATTATATTGTCCATTTGATCATTTCAGAAGTTGATCAAATACCAGGTTGATGTAGCAATTAGAAGTGATCCTCCTCCTCCTCCTCCTCACTGTATAAAATGTGTTCTGTTTAAAGTTCAGTGCCGGGTGCACTGATGATAGCAAGGAATATAAAATATAACTATATTAGTTCTTTATCTTGCTACTGTATTTATATTATATCTTCAAAGTCATAACTGCAAAGAAGTGAATTACCCATATGATGAAAGTATTTGCAAAATAATATAAAGTTAAAACCAGTCACCTACTATTATTATACATGAGTTACAGTAGTGTGTTGACATTTTAATTTTAATTTTAAAGACTGCCTTTGTCACACACAAAGTAAATCCAATCATGAAGCCAATCCATTTAGCATTTAAATCACACTGGATATGACACATGCATAGATGAGGGAAGCTTTTGATCCTAATTCAGTGATAACTTTTCTGAATGTACAGTATAAACATTTTGTATTGCTTACAAAATCATGGAAAACCTATTGAATGGAGTATTGTAATTTTTTATGACAAATGCTTGTGTGATGTTCTGAGGTTATGCTTAGTGTAATGTACAGTACTGTAGTTGATAAAATAATTGAACAGTATTAGTCATTCATTCCATAGGACTAACAATTTGGTAAACAGAAGTGCTCGGTTAAATTTGGTGTCATTATATTTTCACTGTATTGTACACCGAGGCTGAATATATGAAGACAGATCCTTTAGAAAGAAGTTTAGAATAGTAAAGTTGATGGTGACTTTATGTAGACACACATATTTGATATGGGTTTGGCAAAATACTGAATAGGTGTTGGTTTCCATTACTTGTCTTTGTGAGGCAGTGTTTTCAAATTGACTAATGGACTGTAGTTTGGTTTGGTTAATTGAAGAGAATGAAATAAGATTTATATTTATGTGGAAGCAGTGTGCATTTTGTAGAAGCAGTGAGCATTTTTGTAGAGATTGAGAAAGACAATAGTTGAGGTCCTGAGAGAAGAGGTTAGAGATTGAGGCCTTGACAAAATTTAATATACCGGTAGAGGTACAGTAGTTTTTACAATTAATATAATATCATTAGTAAACACAACTAACGAACATTGACATGGAAACAAACATCAGATCTATACAGTATACGGCCCGGTATATGTATGTGAATAACATGGGTAATGAATGACTTGATGGCAATTATAATCTTCAAATCTTGATAGACTACCTTGGGAGAGTTTGAATGTAATGCGCCTTTTTTCAAGCCAAACTGAGGATACTTATTAATTTATCTCTCACGGCTCATTATCAAGGCACCACCTGAGATAGTAATACTCTTTATTCTGACTGGAAAGCTGTACAGTAGAGTTTAAGTGGGTAAGATATTCTTGGTAAATTGGAGAGTGCTGATTCCTTCAAACCACGCCACAACATGGCCTCCCCGAGCATACCATAGGTACCGGTATTGTTCTGCATTACAGTTTGGAGGAATCTGCAGCCTTCCATTCACCAACATCACAGGTCCCTCTAAGTAACTAAATAGTATCCCCACTTGATCACCTTCCATGAATGTGTTTTAGTAGGAAATTGTATTAGATAGCATTAAAAAGTCAAACTGCAAACTGTTGATGACGGCCTAAATAAATAATGTAAATCTGGAGGGATGCTATAACCCAAATTGTGTTGTAAATGTCTCTTGTCAGTAGGTCAGTGTTTATAGTCAATATTACTTATAATATTAATAATGGTAGTCATAATCTTGTATGTGTTATTCCCCTGCCATTGTAAATTTTTACTTGTCAGGGAATCAAGCCATGAGGGAATGAATGGCATTTTAATCTATCATTTCTTTATTTCATGGAGTGTGTCAACTTTCATGGTACATACATACATACAGCCTCCCACACCATTTCATCTGTATTGTCAGTCCTCTCTCTTTACCAAGTAATAACGGTACAACACTGACTCGTAATTCATAGGCAGTTAACACCTAGAGAGGGATAGATGTGAAGTCACGTGTTGAATGAGACTGTAAACAAAGAGAGTGTGGGAAGCTGTACAGTAATTATAGCTAGACATGGGAACATTCATGGGCTAGACAAAGGCTCCAGTCAATCATGTGTATGGAGTTGTCTTATTGTTGAAGGGGTCGTCGTCATCATCAAGCCCGGATGATGTTTTCTCGTGTACGGTCCACACACAGATCGATTACCACCACATGAAAATCCCTGAACAGCAGCACAACACTATAGTCTCTCCCCTTCTAACTCCACCACTAGTATAACCAGTCAGCTATAATGTTCTGTACTGTAGATGAATAAACCCCCAAATACAGAGAGAATGATGAGGGCACATAACCGTATCATTGGTTAACCCAGCAGTGTCCTACAGATCAGGGATTTTTAGTGTGTGTGGTATATTCACCATTGAGTTTTCTTCAAATCATGTGCTGTATATTAGTAACCCATCACTATCAGTATTTGTAGCACAACTCCTCTGTCCATTCCAGATTATACTGTTCTTTGCATTTACTGGATAAGAAATTTGTTATGTGTGGATGATTTCTCCACGTGTGTGTGTGAACGTGTGTGTGTATGTGTGTGTGCATTCCATTACCTATAGTGTTTGTAAAGTGTGGATGTACAGAATGTATGTACTGTATGTCATGCCTTTTTTTTATGTATGCATTGTAGATGTTAACTGTCCATTTGTATCCATGTGTATGAATCTGAATGTGTATGTGTGTGTGTTTCTGGCCTGGAAGGATGTGATAATGTATATTTATAGTGGTATTGTTAAAATGAAGATTATTCCTGATATATTTTCTTTTTTTTCATTTTTCTTTTATATACTATACTGTGCCTCGTATATATTTTATCTGTATCTATCTACCTACCTACCTATCTACCTACCTATCTACCTACCTACCTATCTACCTACCTATCTACTGTATATATCTTTATCTATCTATATGTCCATTAGTCAATCTGTCTATCTACTTCTTCATTTTAGTAATACCACACTTAGACTTTTTTTTGCTCTACTTGTTCTTGCTGTAGACTAAAAATACATCCATGTCAGAGGAACATAAAGAATATATTATTTGTTTGCATCTAATATATTTCATACAACTCAAAATGTGTTCTCATTAATTTAAACCATGAGTAATGCAGTACTTGTAGAAGAGTGAAATCCACTAATACTGTCCTGTAGTTTGAAGACTCTAACCTGTGTAAGCCCCACTGAACATCATAAACCATTCAAACACTCAATGGGGTCAGGATTTTGTTGTTTTGGTAAATTTGAAGACTCTTGAATTCTCCAAACTGCATCAAGAAACACACCCTTTAATATTATAGGTGGTCTGTTTTGAGGGAGGTAAAGGAGGAATTGTTAGTTTTCAAGTCCCCCAGCAATGAATTAACCCCTTTTTGACTTCATGAACTCTTAATTGGAGCCATTGTATCGATCATTGTCTATAGTAAATAATTTTTCAACAGACGGTATTTGTTCAGAGTTGTTATTCGTTGATGCCCCGTCATATTTGTCCGATTCCTTTTACCCATATTTTGACATCTGTTTCCATGTACAGTGTATTATGATCTAGTAGTAGTTTTTGCATCATTGAACTGAATTTAACCCAGATTATAGTTAGACACGGTCCTCACTAACATCTGTAACGGCTCTGAATAGATTACCGTACTGTACTGTCAGTGCTCGGTGCAACGTAGGCTGGAGTCCCGGCTCGGTCAGTGGCATTTAGTCTTCAACAACACATCAGACACTGGTCACTAATAACCATATACTTACAACAGTATTTGTAATTCCATTTTTCTCTTGTTGGATCTGGGGAGAAGAACAGAGAGGGCTAGTTTGCTTAGTAGTATTGTAGTGTTCAGTGTATATAGGATGTGTACAGTTGTAGCCAGGTATTTGTGACCACCTTCTTTATTTGATACACTTCCTTCACTTAGAGCATATCATTACTGTACATCACTTGGTACAGTCTTGGGTAGTCAGAGCTTCAACTAAACCTGAGTAATTGGCAAGTGCTTCCTCCATTATGTGTGATTCCTATGTAAACCGTAAAAAATATTGCCACATGAATAAGATGATTATAACGAAGGTGGTGAAGAATACTTGACTACATGTACATGATAAGTTAATGAGAATGCATTAATGCCTGTATGGTAAAATGTAAAATATGAACAGAAAGTGATGGAGAGGAAGCTTGTTGTTGAATTATTGGCTAGAGCATCTGTTGAGAGGTACGTCCAATGGTAATAGTAAGAGTGTATCACTTTTGTCATCCATTATTCCTTATACGGTGCAACTTATTTTTGTAGCTTAATGTCATGTGACAAATAATTAAGATTAATATTACTTAATCATGTTCTAATTGCACTTTTGTATGAAGCCACATAATTTAGCGATAACAGTAAAATAGTAGGCTAAGAGAATGACACAGTTTCAGCTGTTTTCATTAACATCGGAGTACTTACCAGTAATTTGGAAGTGACCCTTGCAACAAATATTCAGAGGCTTGATAATAATTTAAATTTACTCTTCAACATGCAAAAAATAAAATTATGGCCATCTGTAACGTGACAGAGCTGAAACATTACGATAGTACAGTATATGCAAGAAATGTTTTGGACCAAGACGCAATGATCGGCACCACAGTCCATGGATTTTAAACAGACATTGTGCCGGCCGTTGTCAGTAAAACCCATGATGTTCCCTGCAAGAGATCAATTGACTCTGTCTTATCATTAGAGGAATAATTATGATGTCTTGTTGAGAGTTGACCCTTTCATTGCCAGTAGCACAGTGCAGTACTGTATCTCCATCTCATTAGTTAAAAAAAATATCTGAATTTTTCTATGATGCAAGGTCAAGACACAAGAAAGGAAAGATAGCGTCTGTAGTTGTATTGTAGCGTAATGAGTTTTCTTGGTGGGGCCACTCTTCCCATGTGTCTTCATTCTCATTTGTCTTCATTCTCATTTGTCTCCATCTTCACGTTTGTTATTGTTGTATCTGTTTGTTATTGTACTCTTATCATTTGTTCCATGTATATGTCTCATTTCATCTCTTCATTTTCTTGTACCACCTCAGTACCAAACGCCATGATATGGCCTAGTACTAGTTGTTTTATTATTGTATTTCTTAGTGGCACATAACCTTTACGGGCTGGTGCTTTATTTTCATTATATATAATTATTGGGTCTAAAAAATTGATTTTGAGTAGTCACAGTTCAACCCCAAACGATGACACTGGCACTGAAAGGGTGAATACGGAATTGATACCAAATCCGTAAACACCAGTTTGTTCTAAATATGTTTTATTTATCAAGGAGGACGTTGGCTGTAGTAAACGTTCAAATCCTTGAGTGGATAGTGTAACTAACTAGCCCTTCTGTTTCCTCTTTCATGTACAACTATCTACTCATTCATTATACTCTTATGTACATAATCATTTGTATTAGCTGTGAACAGGAGTCCTAGTGATCTTATTTTGGTTGTTTAGAAAATTAAGAAAAAGTATATAAACATTGTTGTTGTTTTGGAATCATAAAGAACTGGAACTTTTTTAAGCATTACCTTTATGAATGTAAACCTTCTTTGATGTAAAAAAAAGAAATATCAATAATGATTTTGATGATTCACTGAATGCTTTTGATGTGGTGTTGGTGGGGGTTCAGTACAAAGGTCATTATTACAGCACCAGTATTGGCCAGAAACAAATACATTGCTTTAAGCTATGTACTGTACATTGTATATTCCATGTAACAAATTGTACTCGGAATAAACACCATTGACAGAGCTGGATGGTACTCAAACTCAAACCCATTCGAGGCTGAGTAGTGTTTAATGCAGTGGGCCACACGTAGCCTATATACAGTATACAAGACAAGTATGATGAATGATGGATCCACACAGTATTGTTAATTGACGACAGCTATATATTGGATGAAGCACAAAATACGTGAAACCATTATTCTGCTCCTTGGTTATCATGCATGTAGCCAGCAATTTATTTTCTTCCATAAAGTACTTCCTCTGTTTGGTATACATTAATTCATTATCCAGCTCTGTCCGTGGTGTTTAGTCTCCAACAATTTGTCCCGGTAGTAATCACAAACATTTTTGCATGCAACAGAAAGGATTTTTTGCACAATTTATGCCCGAGCAATAAAAAAAGTAAGTGTTCAACTATGGATTCTGTTGAGCCCCTAACTTGCATCACTTGTCATGAGCTCAGTGGAAAATTTAACAAGAACATTCCATTTATTTACCCACAACAGAAAACACAATGTATAAAGCTCAATGTGCAATTTCCATAAGAGGTTTCCGAAATGTTTTATAACTAAATTAATTAGAAAATAAATACAAACTTCACTGTACTAAACTTTTATTCAACCTTTATTATGATGACTGTGGATGTAGAGGGTATTATTAGTAGAGTTTACATTATTAGTGTAGTTAAGGAATTCAACAGGACAATAGGACACACGTGGTGGTGATTCTTTAAACCTTGGTGGTGATCACATGTGTGTCAACTCGCTCATTATCTCGTGTGTTCGGGTTCGGTTCAAGATCATGGAAACCTATTATGGTAAGCCACGACCCTGCTACTGTGTGTGGTTCTTGTGTAACCACCATAATTGGCCTAATAGACAGCAAGATAGACATTTGATAGGTCAGTGCAGGAAGGCAGATTATTGGTGTTTACAAAGTCATGGCAGCCAAGGGAAGGATTTCAACCCATACTCTTTGCTTCATCCTCGTCAAAATGTGAGTACAGAGTAACAGGTTATTCATTAATGTCATCTTCAGGGTATTATATTTCGTAAGGAGACTTTATTAAAATTTTATTGTTCCTTAAAATAATCTGTCGTGTTTTGGGAGCCGATTTTCGATTTTTATGTATTGTTTCGTATGTTTGTTCGGTATTTCTCTTCCCACCCAAAACCCTTCATATATATATATATATATATATTTTTTTTTTTTTTTTTTTTTTTTGTAATAATTAACTTTTTTTATTATTATTATTATTATTTATTTGTTTTGTTTTTTTCGTCGTCACCGCCGTCGATTTGTGATTTGGTTCATATGACCTTATAGTACAGAGGGATAAATCAGAATATTATAGATTTCACTCACTTCAATGTATCGTTTTATTATATTTTTGATGACAATGAAGTGTATGTCAAGTTTTGGGAAATTTAATTACGTCCATCTCGTTCCTATTCTCCTTCTGTTAACGTGAGGAAAAATGGGAAGGGTTGGAACGAAAATGGGTAAGTTTGGTTGAAGCTCTGTACTCCTATAGAGATGTTAATGTGTATTGATTTACTGTCTCTAGAGGTATTCCAAGCACACCTGAATACTTAATAGTGTCTCGTGACTGTACATGTGTGTTAATAATTCAGTAAACATAATTATAATACTGTACCTTCATAAGGGAAATAATTAAGAAACAACAACATGTCCTTATTTCATTATTTTATTAATTGAAAAATACGAAAAAATGGTAATTATATATTATGAGGTCTGGGTAATAATAATTATATGTACAAATGACGGCCGAATAGGAATGAATATGAATGATTTATGATGGTAATGTATTTAAATGTAATGAATTATATATACTCGATCAATGAGTGGGAAATAGGTGAGATATAAATATTTTGACCATTAGGCTATTGTCAGTCCCCTTCATTGATGAGGAAAATATATAACGTCAAATAATGAGATGTAATGAGTGTGTATGATTGATGATTAATTATGTAAAGAACTACAATTATATAATATAGGCACTCAGACATATACTGTAGACAGACAGACAGACAGATCAACATTCCTGGGACCATATTTTCATCATAGTAAATTATATACAGTACTTTGTTTATATTGTTAATTCTTTTTTTTTTTTTCAACTGGGTAACACCATCCAAAGCCACAATATAATTCATACCACTAATAATATGTTTATTCGAGACATAATTATTAATGTTGTACTCATTACCTATATATACATAATTTGGGTTAGGTTAGGTCTGCAATATTGAGGTAGTTCAGTGTGTAGTTTTAATTAGGAATCACTGCTGTAGTTCGTGTAATATATTCCATCAGCAGATTATTAGAAGCAGACAAGCCAGGATGATGCTTAATTATTATGACTCGTGACTATACAGTTGAACAAGTAGAAAATGCAAGAAGAATATATATGGCTGTACTGTATTATGACCATTCAAAGTTCAGCCAATCACGTTGTTACCCCTTTAATTAAGAGGTCATTATATTGTTTTGAGTAAACTGGAGGAATTGGCAGCCTTCCATATGGATTAGGCCACAGTACACGACCCAATTAAATAAACGGATCAATCTTCACTTCAGACTGTTTTCATCTCTGCTGTGATTTGTTTTTCTTTCACTTGGCGTCGCAAAAATACATTGCTACTTTATCTCTTTCCGTAAGTTATGTTCTGGTAACTGGTCCTCAATGCAGGACAAATTATTCTGAGCACAACCTTACTTTTTTTTTTCTATAATTTACAAACACTGCAAGATATCTACTTACTCACACACAACATGTATTTTGGATATGGTTTTTAGCTGGAAGGAAACTTAATTGTACATTTCACCAGACCAGCTGTACTGAATAATATAAAAGTCAAGCAGTTATTTCTCTACACATGAATGTTTTTACTCAGGGATGAAGAGCTGTGAGGGTAACGGTGAAGCCTCTGGGGTCTGCTGACGTGCCCGGTGATGTGGTATAGGGAATATTGGTAGAGCGTCGTCAGCGTTGGTGGTCCCGGCCCTCAGCGGGTGTTGTTGGTGTGAGTTGTTTCCGTCAGAGTCCTGCCGGTGGTGCCCTTCAGGTGGTGAGAGCGGGATGTTTTCAAGAGTGGACAAAAGATTTTCAAAAGACTGTTGGCTGGTTTCGGGAACGAGACGGAAATCCTTGGGTATGGGCTGGAGGTCTTCAACAGCGGCCAGGAGTTCTTCAGCGGAGCGGGTCCGGGGAGGAGTGGTTCCTAATGTTGACGGCTGAAGGAGGTATTCGGGAGTCAATGGGGCGTCCTCAGGAGTGGGTAGGAGGTCATCAAGAACAAAAAGGAGCTGGGAGTCTTCTGAACTTGTATGATGGACATTTTGCTCTTCTGAAGGGGCACCAACTGGACTCGCCGTTCTTGTGTCCCGTGGCAACAACAGTAGGTGGAGTGGGTCGTGTTGGCTTTGTTGTTGTTGTTGTTGTTGTGATGAGTCCTCGGTGTGTGGGTCGTGTGGGTCTCGTGAACGCTCTGCACTGTGTGGTTCCTGCATGGGGGAGAGATTTTGTATAAGGCTTAATATTATAAAGACCCTGTGATCGTGTGTGAGACTTAAATGGTGGTTTATGAATCCTCCTGACTATGCCACGAAACAAGCTCCTTCAATATAGGTGGTGTTTCGTGGCAATATTTGAAGGACTCACTAATTTTTAACCTCCAATTATTATCTAACTACGTGATAAGTTCCTTCAATATAGGTGGTGTTTCGTGGCAATATTTGAAGGACTCGCTAACCTCCAATTATCTAACTACATTACAGGGGTCGGTCTTTAAGGGGAGATTCTCATGTTTGTATATTAGAAGGTCTCTGATTCCTCCAAAATACTATATGCCAGGAAACGTATATAGCATTGAGGGCGTTGTTTGTTTCCTGGCATAGTTAGGAGGAATCAGTAGCTTTCCAATTCACCAATAAGAAAATCTACCTGCCCCTAATACAAGATAATCAAGGTTGATGTTCAGTTTTGTATTAATATAAATGTGAAAGAAAGTTGATATCTCATTATTTATCACTTTTCAAAAAAAAAAAAAAAAAAAAAAAAAAAAATCTATACAATCATTATATTATCTTATCTATCACTTGTGTTATGTGGTGATTATCTTTTATGTTATAAAAGGAAAAAAATATATAAGGGGGAAAATATATAACTTTCCACAGAAACTGAAATCTGTGCATCTAATTTACAAACTTATATTTACATAATTATTAACTTACTTACACATGGCATTAAGAGGAAAAAACAAACACTCATACACACACACACAAAGATACTCCAATGTTTTCTTTAACTTGGGGAAAATGTATTAGTTCCAACATTTATATTACTATGTGTTTTTTTTTCTCTGTCAATGTAATGTGTAATCCAAGACAAAATACACCCCAAAAAAGTAATGCATACAAATATTTGGTTTAATGAGTATATCTAAATTATCAACACTGAAATATGTAGTGTACCGGTATAATACGTATTTCAGAGAGAGAGAGAGAGAGAGAGAGAGAGAGAGAGAGAGAGAGAGAGAAAGAGAGAGAGAGACTGTGTGTGTGTGTGTGTTATGGATCCTGAGAGAGAGAGTTATTATTATGTGAAGTGATGACGCAGATTCAGGGAATGTGTTTACAGTTATTATGTGCTCGTTGCATTACACCATTTGAGAGAGAGAAAGAGAGAGTGTGTGTGTGTGCATGTATTTTACGAATCCTGAGAGAGAGAGAGAGAGAGAGAGAGAGAGAGAGAGAGAGAGAGAGAGAGAGAGAGAGAGAGAGAGAAAGAAAAGGGAAGCATGACGACCTTCACTATCCACCCCAACACACACACACACACACACACACACACACAATAGACAACATATCCCGTATACCCTAGCTCGTTTATATGTATGTATGTATGTGTCAAGATAAGATTTGACCACGTGGTGTAATATTTATTTTTTTCCACTCAACCCAAACCCTCCGTACGTAACTATGTACTTTAATAATGACGGAAACTGTGATGTCACCTCGGGAATCCCATGCACCTACAACCTGACGTCACAGATAGACAGATAGATCGTGTCAAGGAGGTAATGAGATATTTCTGGTTGGTTTGGTGGTATGTACTGTTCAGAGTCGATGGCAAAAGTCCCGTCCTGTCGCCTCACTTGCTTCACCGAGGCAAGCAATGTTCATAGACTCGAGATTATTGTTGTGTAGAAAACGTGCGTATTTCTCGAGTCCATGAACACTGTAATACTATTTTGACCAGATAAAAGTTGCATTCAGAACCAACCAGATTCAATTCTAACAACATATATAAATTATAGCCTATGTAATTCACCATATGAGAAGTATATATGTATGTATGTATGTATGTCATTTCTATATTTAAATTGTGTTACGATATAACAATAGGCTCATACTTCAGTACCGTAGGTAGAAATGAAACGAACTTATGCTGCCGACTGTACATACATACATACATACATACATACATACATTAAGGACCCTGTGATCGTGTATGAAATTGTAGGCTTCTGCTGATTCCTCCTGACCATGCCACGAAACAAACTCCTTTTATATAGGTGTGTGTGTGTGTGCATGTGTGTTTGGTGGCAATTATTTGAAGGACTCACTAACCTCCAATTTTCTGACTACATCATACACAGTGTTCCTTAAAGCACCACCGACCTTCATTCCTCCAAAGTATGTCAAGCAGGAAACAAGACCAACCACAGATGAAGAAATATAACATTAGTAACCTGTTGTTGTGTGTGTGTGTGTGTGTGTGTGTGTGTGTGTGTGTGTGTGTGTGTGTGTGAGGTCAATCCAGGTAGGCTATGTATACGTGGGTTGTCGTAATTTCTCTCCATACGCAATGTCCCCTTCCGTGCCCTAATAATATCCTCCTACTGCAATGTGTGTGTGTGTGTGTGTAGAGGGAAGGGGTACCTGTCTTTCTGTCTGTCCCTATAATCCCTGCATGTGTCCCTTTGCTGTCCCTACATGTATACTGCCTCTATGTCCCTGTGTACCCTATCTTCAATACCCTAGCTCTCCTTTTTGGTGTCCCTATATATATGTTGGTCCCATACTTTTCCTAACCTCCAGAGTCCCTAGCCTGGATAATTACGTAATGTATAATTGTCTGTTCATCCTTTCATTTTAAGTCTGTCCCCAAACATCCATCCCCCTCCCTCACTCTCCCTCTCCCCTCCCTCCCTCTCCCTCTCCCTCCCTCCACCCCAACCAACCAACCAACCCACCAACTAACGAGAGGATTAAATTTTCCACACATGCTTCCCTCTGTGTTTACGTTTCACCTGCCAAGTTTATACCATCACGGTGGCCCCCTTCCCTTCCCCCACTTCCTTCCTTTTTTTTCTGTTCGTGTTTACATGGTGCAATGCTTCCTTTTAGACTCTTGCAGCGGACCTCTGTTTGTTATTATGTTCAGTCTCCCTTCATTCATTCGTTCCTTCCTTCCTTTCTTTCATCATTCATTCATTCCTTCCTTCATTCATTCCTTTCTTCCTTTCTTTCTTCCATCATTCCTTTCTTCCTCCTGCATTGTTTGTTTATAAGTTCAGTCTCTCTTCCTTCCTTCCTTTCTTCCTTCCTTCCTTCCTTCCTTCCTTCCTTCCATCATTCCTTCCTTCCTTGTTTGTTTGTTTACGTTTTGGCACCTCTCCTTTGTTTATGTTCTCTTCTCCTGTTTTCGTGTATCATCATTTATCATCAGTTTTCTTCATTATTCCTTTCCCCCTCGCTCTCACCTCTTCTTTCTCCACCCATTCTTCTTCAGTTTAATATTCTTTGTAAGTCTATTCCCTTTCTACCATCTCTCAATCAACCAACCAACCAACCAACCAACCAACCCACCAAATAACCAACTAACCAACCACCTAATTAGTCCTCCTTCCCTTCACACTCACCATCAACATTTTCCCTTCCTTCCTTCCTAACTAACCTAACCTCTTTCCTCTACACATACACTCCTCTTTTTTTATTTCTTTATTTATTTACTCATATCACTCTGTTTTTTCTCATCTTCCTCTCCCTCCTCTTCCTCTCCCCTCCTCTTCTTCTCCCTCCTCTTCCTCTCCCTCCTCTTCCTCTCCCTCCTCTTTCTATCCCTCCTCTTCCTCTCCCCTCCTCTTCCTCTTGTATATAATGTTATGTTATTGTTATTCAAGGTCACGATGCAATCATAAATTAAGTAGACTGTTGTTGTTGTTGTTGTTATCTTTCTCTTATCATTCTGGTGGAAATAGTCGATTAGGAAAACATTGTGATTTACGGTATACAATCAAAGCTCTTATTGTTATTAAATTTTTTATCATTATTATTTTTGTTATTATTATTATTATTATGATAGCTTCCTTCCTTCCTTGGGGGGGGGGAGGTCCCACAACGTAGTAGATGCCACACCTCCAGGACATTTATTTGTTATTATTATTATTATTATTATTATTATTATTATTATTATTATTATTGTTGTTATTATTATTATTATTATTATTATTATTATTATTATTATTATTATTATTATTATTATACAAATGTTGTGTGTGTGTGTGGGATAATTATAATCTGTGTATGTGTGAGTTAATGATAACCTGAACTTCGTTAGGGATATTCCTTGATCCTCATAAGAGAGAGAGAGAGAGAGAGAGAGAGAGAGAGAGAGAGAGAGAGAGAGAGAGAGAGAGAGAGAGAGAGGTTGCATCTGATAATATGCATATTGCTTCATTATTATTATCATCATTGAAGATCAGAGCGTGGGAGGAATGAAGGCAGAAAGGAAGGAAGGAAGGGGTGGGGTCGGTGGGTGAACAGCACGACTTTATACACATGAGTCAACCCAACGTGTGTGTGTGTGTGTGTGTGTGTAAGGAGGGGAGGGGTACCTGTTTGCCTGCCTGTCTGTCTGCCTGCCTGCCTTCGTGTATGTCTTGTGTTTCCATGTGTGAGGCAAGATCAAGATAGGATACATTTTTGTGACCACGAGTGTTGATCTCTTTCATAAAAAAATGTTGTTTCGTAATTGGTTTCCTCATTATATGTAGGAATAAGTAATTGAATTCCTTTTTTCCCTCAGCAGGTTACGTGTATTACAGTTTAGTTCCGTCGACATTTGCTTAATTAAGGTCCCTGTAATCATGTATGGCAATTGGAGGCTTCTGATTCCTCCTGACTATGCCACGAAACAAGCTTTTTCCCTATAAGTGGTGTTTCGTGGCAATATTTAAAGGACTCATTTAGGTAATGTACCTTCAATTTTCTGACTATATTTCAGGGTCCCTTAATATAATTTTACTATACACAGACTATAAAACATTGGCTTGTGAAGGGTTATTTGTCCCACTTCTCATTTGTTCTATTATATATATGTACTGTAAGAAAGATAAATATAATAAAGTGTTAAAGTGTTTAATTAAAGTGTAAACAAAGATAAACATAATACAGAGTTTAAGTGTCAAAGTGTATGTATACCTGTTGATAAGAGAGATGGTAAAGTTGTGGTGCTGATGAGTTCCTGTTAATGTTGTTGTTGTTGTTGTTGTGTTGGTGTTGTTGTTGGTTGTGATGATGTGGACAGTGTGGATGTAGACCTCGACAGGATGGGTCACTGTGATGTCTGTTCCTCACTCCACATATTGGTACCTCAAGATATAGATTTGGTGGTTGCTCCTGTTGTGGTTGTTGTTGTTGGTGGTGGTGGTGTTGGTGATGTGATGTATTTGCAACGGCACCACCTCGCTCCTGATGTTGTTGTTGATGATGTGATGTATTTGCAACGGCACCACCTCGCTCCTGATGTTGTTGTTGATGATGTGATGTATTTGCAACAGCACCACCTCGCTCCTGTTGGTGTTGTTGTTGATAGGATGCATCTTCAACTGCACCTCCACCTCCACTACGCTCCTGTTGTTGGTGGTGTTGGTGTTGTTGTGGTTCATTTTCAACGGCACCATCACTACCCTCTTCCTGCTGGTGGTGGTGATGGTGTTGTTGTTGGTCTGAGAGCGCTGCCACCGCTAGACCAATACGACCAATACCATGAGCCACACTCGTCACATCGAAGTCAGGGTCAGGGAGGAGGGGCATGGGTACCGAGGAGTGATTGTGGAGGTAGGTGTTGTGGGAGAGGTAAGCAGAATGTGACCCTACCTCCCCACCTTGACCACCTGCCACCATTCCTTCTGCTGCCTGGGTGTGTTGGGGGTGTGGTCGATGTTGAGGTAAGGATGTGTAGTCAGGTGGAGGATGTTTGAGGTTGAAGGTACAGTCGTAACAAGGTAGTCCAGCCTCCAACTCTCTACACGCCCTACAAGG
This sequence comes from Petrolisthes manimaculis, assembly GCA_034508575.1. Lineage (NCBI taxonomy): Eukaryota > Metazoa > Arthropoda > Malacostraca > Decapoda > Porcellanidae > Petrolisthes > Petrolisthes manimaculis. Next base: position 2,022 of record JAWZYT010001289.1, on the reverse strand, counting down.
CTTCTCTTTCCTGTGTAGTAGTACCGGTAGTAGTCGATACATTGTTGTTGTTGTTATTAGCGTTGGTTTGGTTTGGGTTGGTGATGACGCTGTTCCCTCTGTTATTATGTTATGTTATGAACGGCACTTACAATACGTCAACATTCACTTTCTAGAGGCAGGCAAGGAAGCTGATACAGTAGTTTCCTTCTGTGTGTATTTATCTTTTTATAAACATATATATTTATTTACTACTCCCTAGTTTCCTGGAAGGTGTGTAGGTACGAGTAGATACACTTTCTCTCTCACTTGTTCTGTTGTTGTTGTTGTTGTTGTTGTTGTAAGTTGCAGGAGGAAAAACTATTTACTCTCTACACCTATATCTTGGTTCTTTAGTAACGTATGCCAAAAAGTAAACACAAATTAAGTCACTTCCCTGTTAAAGAAAGATAAACAATAGGTTGGGATAGTGCATGTATAATTATAACCAACCTTACGTGTGACACTTCAATGAGTATAGGTGTGATCAAAGCAAACAACACTATGAGAGACACGAGTACACACACACACACACATACACACACACACCACCTCCACTAGTCAATGTTCTCGTGTGATTACCAGATAGTGGGGGACGAGCTTGGCCTTTTATGAGCACAGGAGGGAAGGGAAGGGAGAGTTGCCAAGTCCCTCCTCTGTGATAAATAAATCCATCCAAGGTTGCTTTCGTCTATACGTTTGGTGGTGGGTAGTGAGTGGGTGTGTGTAATAGTTATTGTTCATTTTATTCTTTTAAGTTCCGGCTTAGTTTTATGTTACCGTGCTCTGACTAACTCCAGGCGATTTTATTACATTGAAAATACGACTAATATTCTGTGTAGTTTGTTTGTGTGTCTTACTAACTTAGCCTAATGACTAACTAACTCCAGACGATTTCATTCATTCTCCTCTCAAGAAAAGTCAACCCCACGTGATTTGTGAGTGACTGTGATGTTTGCATAGTATAGTATAGGCCCAATATCGGAGGTAGGCCTAATATCAATAACAAACTAAATGGAGAGGTGCATGGTAGAGGTATGGGGGGGGGGGGGGGGGGTGGAACATTTGACTACTGTACTGTACTTGAAAAAAAATCTATTTATTTTTTCGTCAACTCCCCCAATCAAATGTATTATCCACAAAAAAAGAAGAAAAAGAATAATATATATAAATAAATATAAATATAAAATTATATAAATAATAATCATAATAATTGTGTTGTTATCTAAAAGGCCCTAGGAGTATGTTAGTTAGGTAGGGAAAAAAATTAAAAAGATACACTAAACTGATGATGTAAAAATATCCAGATGGTTTGACAAGAAGGAAAAAGATCTGAAAATAATATGGAGTCAGGAGTGTATGCTTTAAAAAAAAAAAAAAAAAAAAAAAAAAAAAAAAAATAATAATAATAATAATAATAATAATAATAATAATAATAATAATAATAATAGCCTAACTAGTACTGAAGGTTGCCATGCAGGTAATGACGTCACAGGGGAAATAATGACGTCATCACTAGGAGGTCACACAGGTATCTATATATGTATGTGTGTGTGTATGTGGTTGTATATGTATGTATGTATATTTGTGTATGTATAGTACGTATGTATATTTGTGTGTATGTATAAATATTTGTATGTATAATAAAATATGTATGTATGTATAGTACGTATGTATATTTGTGTGTATGTATGTATAAATATTTGTATGTATAATTAAATTAATACACTTGTAGACACATGTAAAGTGAGATGAGTGGGTAGTGAGATGAGTGAGATTAAACTGAGGTGAGTGGGTAGTGAGATGAGTGAGATTAAACTGAGGTGAGTGGGTAGTGAGATGAAATTGTGAGTGTATGAGAAGGTCACATAAATAAAATATTGTGAGTGTAGTGAGGCATTAATATGTGTTGGTGTAACATGTCGCAACACACACACACACACACACACACACACACACACACACACACACACACACACACACACACAACATTTCCGCCACAAC
>JAWZYT010001288.1:67500-70000 GCA_034508575.1 Petrolisthes manimaculis | reverse complement strand
ACACACACACACACTAACACACACTAACACACACACACACTAACACACACTAACACACACACACACACACACACACACTAACACACTAACACACACTAACACACACACACACAAACACCTACAGAAACCTCCAATGTTCATACACGACCACATACATCAGGGTCCCTTAATTAAGTGTCTGTAAAAGTACTTAGTGAATGACATTATTAATTTTCCTTGATGTTTACCTTTTTCTCCCACGTGCTTTACTAACCTTATCTGAAATTGACGATGGCTACTTGTCCCTCTTGCTTTCTCCCTTTAACTCCTTTGTATGTCCACTGAAGCTGAATATAGAGGGGTTTTTTTCACGTTGTAGTTGCAGTGGCTGAGAATTATTTATCTATCATCTTTAGTTATTTTATGTGTGTTGCATGAATTATTTTTTTATCTTTAGTTATTTTATGTGTGTTGCATGAATTATTTTTTATCTTTAGTTATTTTAGTGTTGCATGAATTATTTTTTTATCTTTAGTTATTTTAGTGTTGCATGAATTATTTTTTTATCTTTAGTTATTTTATGTGTGTTGCATGAATTATTTTTTATCTTTAGTTATTTTATGTGTGTTGCATGAATTATTTTGTTGTTGTTGTAAAGCATCGGTTCTGTTCTTAACTAAGGAACCCTGTGATGTGATGTGATGTGATGTGATGTAGTCAGAAAATGGGCGTGAATTGAGTCCTTCAAATATTGCTGCGAAACACCACCTTATAGGGAAGGAGCGTGTTTCGTGGCCTAGTCAGGAGGAGTCAGAAGCCTCCAATTTTCATACACGATCACAGGGTCCTTAATTCCTTTCGTGTTTTCGTGAGACCAATCTCTCTTTTTTTTTTCAGCTGTGGGTTAACCTTTACTTTTACATATATTATATTATTTCTTGTGTTTATTGCTGTAAAGTATAAAACCTCTTCTTTTTAATCTCTTTCGTTTTCGGGTCAATCGCCAAATTATGTTTTATTACATCTCTATATATATATTTTCTTTCCTGTTGTGTTCATTGTCGTTGGGCGGGGGCGGGGGCGGGGGGGGGCGGGGGGTACAGTCACAAGCACTAATAAGTAGTCAAGTGTGCTTCAAATACCTAGAGACGGTAAATAAAATAATACACTCCATTGGAATTAGTTCGTGGGTGAATTGGTGAAGGAGGACTGTCCAATAAAAGCTCCAACCCAATCTGTATACTACTTATTAGTGTTCGTGACTGTACATACATACATACATAAAGCTTGGTGGTGCGTCCCTTCTTCGTCTGTTGTGACTGGCGTTGAGTAGAACGTGACCACCAAACTCAGAAGGGATGCAAGTACAGTAACAGTAGTATTTCTGTAGACACTAGATTGCCGACAACCCCCAACTTAGAATAAAGACAGAAAAGTGTGAGTGTTTTGTGTCTGGTTTGTGAGGTTAATGAAGGCGAGAGTCTCTTGTTGGTGAATTGAAAGATCTACTGCCAGATTCCTCCATCCTATGCCATGCAACAGATCCCTTATTTGTAACCTTTTAAGGCCGTCTGTTTCCTGGCATAGGTAGGAGGAATCAGTAGCCCTCCAATTTCCTACAGAGATAATCACCCCTTAATTAAAGACCCTGTGATCGTGTATGGGAATTGGAGGCTTCTGAGTCCTCCTGACGATGCCACGAAACATGTTCCTTTCATAAAGATGGTGTTGTTTCGTGGCAGTATTTGAAGGACTCGTTTACCTCCAATTTTCTGTCTGACTACATCACAGAGGATTCCTTAAATATTCTCTGGTTCAGTCATACCAAAGATTCATTCAGAGAGAGAGAGAGAGAGAGACAGAGACAGAGACAGAGACAGAGACAGAGACAGAGACAGAGACAGAGAGTGAGAGAGAGAGTGTGTGTGAAAGATACCTCAATTATTTCATCATTATTAGGTCATCGCATATATTTACATTATTATTATTATTATTATCCGGGTGTGAGTTAATGTGTTATTATATCGAAAGTCAGCTGATAATTTATACGTTACTTAATTAAAAATTGTGTGATAATTATAATATAGAGATTCATACAGGAATATTGGACTTTTTAACTCTTTACTGTTTGTAGGTTAAAATATCAATGTAGGGACGGATTTGTGAAACTTATAATAATAGAAGCTGTCATTGTTCTTTACAAATATTATTATCCATTATATTATGGTGTTGTGTAGGAGTTGTAAAATAGTGTTGTTTATAAATATTATGATCGATTGTATTATGGTGTTGTAGGAATTGTTGTTATTGTTGTTGTTGTTGTTGTTTATTGTAAATGTTATGATTAATATGATATGGTGCTGAAACCGTCACATACAGTTTGGGCCAAAATTTGCTGGCTGGATTAATTAAGGTCTGGGTTATAATAAGGTTAGTATTGATAGAGTTGGTATTTAGTGAACTATTTCTATCACTGGTAGACAAACACAGGAAAGACGGACTGACCTCAAACAAGCAAAAA
>JAWZYT010001288.1:22500-62500 GCA_034508575.1 Petrolisthes manimaculis | reverse complement strand
AGAAAGACAGGAAGAGAAATATATAGACAAATTAAAATTGAATGAAATCCAAGGAAGATAATAGTTATTGTTTCACTAGTGAGAAAATAATATAATAAAAAGGAATAGAGAACGACAAATATAAATAACAAATACGAGAGGAAAGATGTGTGAGGGGAAACAAATAAATGAGGAATTGGAAAAAAGAGGAGAAATCAAATTAAAATAATTATATTGTAAAGGAATGAATATGTTAGTCAAGGCCCCAGTGATCGTGTATGATAATAATTGGAGACTTCTGATTTCTCCTGACTATGCCACGAAACAAGCCCCTTCCATATAATATTACATAGATGTGTGTGTTTCGTGGCAATGTGCGAAGGACTTATTTACCTCCAATTTTCTGACTACATCACGGGGTCCTTTAAGTGGGTAATACGCCTTTGGTACCGTAAATTGATTCCTCCTAAGCATGCCAGCCAGGAAACAGGACTAGATGAACAAAATTAAGGGTTTAGAAAAGAAATCAACACTTGCTCCAGATTTTACCAACCCATGCAGCAACTAACACTTCACTTCCCATCCTCCCCCTCTTATATGTCCCATTGCAGTGAGGTCTGTCTGCTGTGTTGTGAAATGGTTAGTTAGGTCTGCATTGGCTATGACTGGGTAGAGAGAGAGAGAGAGAGAGAGAGAGAGAGAGAGAGAGAGAGAGAGAGAGTGTGTGTGAGTTAAATTCAGTGTCAATGTGTACAATCGGCAAAGAAAAAAAAAAAAAAGGATTGGAACCCCTTTATGGATAATTATACTTAATTTCAATGTAAAGGAGTCACAACACTTTTCTGGACGAAGACAGAAACTTAATTAGGTTTGCTTGTCCGTGGGGCTTATCATTTTTTCAGTACAGTGTAGACCCCAAGATATAATTAGGATGATTAGATTTATCACTATCCTTTTAACACAGGGTCAGCCAATCACTTCGTCTTTATAGCAATGAATAACTGAAGGCTGGGAAAACATTACTGAAGGACTGAGTGTATAATGTAATGTTAGGTAGTGAATAACAGAGGCATAGAAAACATTACTGAGGGACTGAGTGTATAATGTAATGTTGGGTAGTGAATAACAGAGGCATAGAATACAAACACGTGGTGGTCTTCAATGAGAGACTGGATGAAAAATGAAGTGTTGGCTAATGAATAACATAAGCCTGGGAAAACATTACTGAGGAACTGAGTGTATAATAAAGTGTTGGGTAATGAATAACAGAGGCATATAACACTTGAGGTGGTCTTCAATGAGTGTAAAATGAAGTGTTGAATAATGAATAGGCCTAACAGAAGTCCAGAAAAACATTACATTTGGTGGTGTTCAATGAGTGACTGAATGAAAAATGAATAACAGGAGTCCAGAAAAATATTACATTTGGTGGTGTTCAATGAGTGACTGAATGTAAAATGAAGTGGTGATGGAGTGATGGATAAGAGTGTTTATTTAATTCGTGGTATACCAAGGACCTTCTCTTCTTCTGTACTGTACCCCCAACCAAGGCTTAATTAAGGGGAGGGTAGAGTTTTTGGACATTTTTGGAGATAATGATTCCTCCAAACTCTTAATTTAACTCCAACAGGGCACCATTATTTTATTTTTGTTCATCTGGTTCTGTTTCATGGCATACTTTGGAGGAATCAAGGCACTCCAATGTAACAAAAGTATACTCTCCCCTTAATTAGATATACGAGTCCATCTTATTGCTTCAACTCTCCCCTGTATAGAAGACCTGCTAGATATTTCATTCTGTTTTTGTTTTTTGTTTTTGTGGAGATACAGTAGGGGAAAAATATAGTTATATGCCTCCTTTTTTTTTTTTTTTTTAAACAGTTGAAAAAAAAATGTTTATGCATCCATCTCATTTTCGTGTGGAGGAACTGTAGGGGAAGTCAATATACATCTGTTTTTTTTTTTTTTTTTTTTTTTTGGAAAATCTAAATAAAATTCAAGATTCTCCAAGATGGCGTCCTACATGATGGTGAAGTGATAAGGAGCAAAATTGTGTATGTGTGTGTGTATGTGTGTGTGTGTGAGAAAAGTAGGACACTCATTCACTTCCCCAAAAAATAATTATACGTGGAGTTATTTATATAAAATCTTTCTCAAAAATTATGAAGATACGTAAAGTGAGGATTTTTTCCTTTTTTTTTGTGTGTGTGTCTGAAAAATACGATACTCACTCACTTTCCCCTCCCCCCCCCAAAAAAAAAAGAAAAAAGAAATGACGATGGATGATAAATAAAATGGGATGATATTTTTTTTATTATGTGTGTGTGTGTGTGTGTGTGTGTGTGTGTGTGTGTGTGTCAGAAAATGGGTGGGTAAATACCGTAACTCATGCTGTGCTTTCATGTGTTACGTCAGTGTGCCAAGGTGAATAATATAATAATAATAATAATAATAATAAATAATAATAATAACAACAAATATGTAATGTGTATGTATGTATGTATGTACTTAGTTAGACAGGATGAGTAGCCGAGTTATTATTATTCTATATAGGCTTTATGAATTCATCCCATGAGAGCTTGCCATGGCCTTTAATAATAATAATAATAATAATAATAATAATAATATGATGTGAACTGTTTGTATATTTAGTGACTCGGGAACTGTACACTCGCGATCAACAATATGTATCCAGGTTTGTTTCTTAAGGTCCCTGTGATCGTATTATATGAGGCTTTGGTTGGTGGCGTCTGATTACTCCTGACTATGCCACGAAACAAGGTCCTTCAATGTAGATGGTGTTTCGTGGTAATATGTGAATGACTCGCTAACCTCTACTTTTCTGACGACAACACAGGGTCCCTCAAACAAGCTCAAACCAATATAAAACAGGATAAGTGTTGTAATAGGTTCACTAGTATGTCAAAAAATTTATGATTCGAGACTTCAACACGACCTGGATACACATTTTTGGATTGAGAGTGTACTGTCCTTACCTGCATGTGACTCTGAAATTATTCTTGTATACAACGGGAATGACGTATGAGGTGACCAGACCGACGAGAGAAATAAGACGACAGGCTGAGTTTACGTGAGAAATAAGACGACAGGCTGAGTTTACGAGAGAAATAAGAAGACAGGCTGAGTTTACGAGAGAAATAAGAAGACAGGCTGAGTTTACGAGAGAAATAAGACGACAGGCTGAGTTTACGAGAGAAATAAGACGACAGGCTGAGTTTGCGAGAGAAATAAGACGACAGGCTGAGTTTACGAGGGAAATAAGAAGACAGGCTGAGTTTACGAGAGAAATAAGAAGACAGGCTGAGTTTACGAGAGAAATAAGAAGACAGGCTGAGTTTACGAGAGAAATAAGAAGACAGGCTGAGTTTACGAGAGAAATAAGAAGACAGGCTGAGTTTACGAGAGAAATAAGAAGACAGGCTGAGTTTACGAGAGAAATAAGACGACAGGCTGAGTTTACGAGAGAAATAAGAAGACAGGTTGAGTTTACGAGAGAAATAAGAAGACAGGCTGAGTTTACGAGAGAAATAAAAAGACAGGATGAGTTTACGAGAGAAATAAGAAGACAGGCTGAGTTTACGAGAGAAATAAGACGACAGGCTGAGTTTACGAGAGAAATAAGAAGACAGGCTGAGTTTACGAGAGAAATAAGAAGACAGGCTGAGTTTACGAGAGAAATAAGACGACAGGCTGAGTTTAGGAAAGCCAGTGAGCCATCGCTGTTGAAATGAAAAACAGACTTGGAGTTTAAGGCAGCATATCATTATTATTGTAGGATGAGGGAAAGTTACACTAACCTATTAACCTTCGGGAAGAAAATTGGTGTGACAATGTAAAGTCTGGTTTGGTCTGGTCACTTGATGCGTTGATTTTGTTGCAAAGTTTCGTCTCAATAATGTTGCAAGAGGTTGGTTTTTTTTTCTTCTTTTCTAACATAGATCATGAAGGACTTAATAATATGGGGGTACAATATATATGTTTATGTTTCATCTGATATTATCGATTTTATAAAGAAAAATTATTTCTTTTTTATATAAAGATTTTTTTTTACGAAGATCATGAAGGATTGAACAAATAAGTATACAATATATGTGTTTATTATTATTATTATTGTCATTATTATTATTATTATTATTATTATTATTATTATTATTATTATTATTATATTATTATTTTTGGAACCATTTACTGGAGTCACTTAGAATAGAAGCGAAAGTATACTGGTAGAACATTTTATATAACAATAATTAATAATGACCGTACGACAAGAAGTTTAATAATAATAATAATAATAATAACAATACCTATACAAGTTGTCGTTCGTACACAGACAAGAGTAAAATATATCTTATCTATCTATACTTACTACCTATACTATTACTTACTATATCAAAGGTGCGTTCGTGACGAGAATCCGTATTCAGGTTTTTCCCCGGGTGAACTCCTCCTAAGGGACAAAGTTATTAATAATATAATGACAAAGTTATTAATGATATAATGACAAAGCTCAAAAAGTTTGTATGAAGATCCTCAGATTTTGATACTACCATTAATTATTATTACTGTATTAGGATTGCCCAGATGTCTTTAGAGTAAACTAATATAATATAATATAATATAATATAATATAATGGAGGTTTACTAGTAGAGAAGAAATGAGTGTATTGTGTGATGATTGTCTTGTAGTGCCGCCAGGGGCGTTTTTTGGCGGGAAAAAAACCGCTCTGTTAGACATAAGTGTTTTTTGGCGGGAAAGAACGCTCTGTTAGACGTAAGTGTTTTGGCGGGAAAAAACGCTCTGTTAGACGTAAGCGTTTTTGGCGGAGAAAAACGCTCTGTAAGACGTAATATATTTGGCGGGAAAATACGCTCTGTTAGACGTAGTTTTTTTTTTTTTTTGGCGGGAAAAAAACGCTCTGTTAGCTGTAAGTGTTTTTGGCGGGGATAAACGCTCTGTTAGACGTCAGCGTTTTTGGCGGGGAAAAAACGCTCTGTTAGGCTAGTCGTAAACGTTTTTGGCGGAAAAAAAAACGCTCCGTTAGCCGTGAGCGTTTTTGGTGGGAAATAAACGCTCTGTTAGCCGTAAGTGTTGTGTCCATGTTAACATAATCGCTCAGAAAATAATCTCGTATGCTCACGTGGGAGTATATTTTTATGATTTATGGGAAAAGAAGAACGTTTTGTACAGAGACACTCAAAATACGTGTGTATATGTATGTATGTATGTAATGTATGTATGTATGTATGTATGTATAGGTTTTCATCATCATTTTCATGTTTAATTACTTTTTTTGTGTGTTTGTGTATTTTTGAGAAGCCGCGACATAGGGGTTTATTATCAAGCCTTTCTTTTGGCTCGTTTTTTATAAATAGTATACATATTATAATTATTACATATGAACTACTTTTATATTTAAGAAAAATAACAAAAATATATTAACATTCATCCACGACCATTCCATTATTCCACATTTCTTCATCTTATTTATTTTCATTCGTATTAACTTTCCATTTCTTCTCCTTAAAAATAATTATGTATGTGTATAATTGTTTATGCATGCCCGTGGTAAAAGATCTATGTATATATATATATATATATATATATATATATATATATATATATATATATATATATATATATATATATATATATATATATATATATATATATATATATATATATATATATATATATATATATATATATATATATATATATATATATATATATATATATATATATATTGTATATATGTATATCGTTGCCAGCGTATGCATATATATATACATCCATACATACATACATAGACAAACACAGTATAGTACTCGACTTTTCTCTCCCTCTCTTTCTGTCTGTATGTGTGTGTGTGTGTGTGTGTGTGTGTGTAGGACAGGAGATAGAGAAGGAATGAGAGAAAAAAAGAAAGAAGTTGAGGTAGTAGGAGAAGGAAGGAGAGAAAGAGAAAGTGGTCGGAGGAGAAGGGAAGTAGAGAAAAAGAAAGTGGTGGTAGGAGGAGGAGGGAGAGAAAAAAGGATGAGGATGGAAGTAGGAGAGAGATGAGGAGAAAGAGGAGGAGGAGGAGGAGGATAAGAGAAAGAATGAGAGAAAAGGGATAAAGAGAAAGAGAAAAAAGGAGGAGGAGGAGGGCAGAAGAAGAAAGATGGCAAGGTAGTAAATAAGGTTAGGTTAAGTAAGTAAGTGACCCTGTGATCGTGTGTGAGACCTCTGCATGGTGGCTTCTAAATCCTCCTCACTCTGCCACGAAACAAACTCCTATATAATGTGTACAGATAGTGGTTGTGTTTCATGGCAGTATTTGAAGGACTCCCAAACCTCCAATCATTAATTTTCTGACTGACTACATACATCACGGGGTTCCTTTTGGTATGTATGTAACTTAATTGGAGCTCCTTGATTCCTCCACAGTATGCCAGAAAACAGAACCAGATGTATAATATAATGAATGGTGTTTGGTTGCTTGGAATAGTTTGGATGAATCAGTTCCTTCAGATTTATCAACATTGTACTCTTCCTTTAATTAAGTAGATTTTGATATTTCACTTTCTTGTATGTATGTGTTCTGTTTCGATTTTTTATTACTAGTATATTTAGAAATATTATTATTATTATTATTATTATTATTATTATTATTATTATTATTATTATTATTTTCATTATTATTATTATTATCATTATTATTATTTTTATTATAATTTTTACTACTACTACTACTACTACTATACCAAAACAACTCACTACCCCTCCCTCCACTACTACTTTTTTAATACCACCACTATTTTACCCACTAACACCACCCACTACCACTACCACCACTGCCACTGCCACTAACACTATCACCACCACTGCCACTAACACTATCACTACCACCACTACTATACCACTTACACTATCCACTATCACTACCACCACTACTACTACCACTAACACCACCACTACTAACACTATCCACTACTACTACAACAACCAAAACTACTACTACTACTACTACTACTACAATAACTACTACTACTACTACAATAACTACTACTACTACTACTACTTCCTCTGATTTGCAATATATCTAATTTCTTTTGTATTGGTGTAATAAGGTCGTTAATTCTTATAAATATAAATAAATATATATATATACATATGTGTGTGTGTGTGTTTCCGTGTGTGTTTTTAGCTTAAGAGGGTAATAGTATACTTTTTGGTACAGTTGTCTCCATTAATAACGAGTACAGCGTCTTGTAGGTTTGGCGAAATGTGGCACCACTGTGTTTGTTTACTCGTAGTGAGAGTAAATGTGGCACCACTGTGTTTGTTTACTCGTAGTGAGAGTCAATGTGGCACCACTGTGTTTGTTTACTCGTAGTGAGAGTAAATGTGGCAACACTGTGTTTGTTTACTCGTAGTGAGAGTAAATGTGGCACCACTGTGTTTGTTTACTCGTAGTGAGAGTCAATGAATGGACAGAACTCACCCCTGCTATTGAAGCCACCAGAAGGACGCTACCATATGTAAACAAACACAGTGTTGCCACATTTCGCCAAAACCACCACCGGACACTGAGCTCGTTACTAGTAGAGGCAACTGGAGATTGGAGGACATTGATTCCTCCTCCAAAGTATGCCAGAAAACAGAACCAATGAGTAAATATAATGGTATCCTGTTGCTGGGAATAGTTTGGAGGAATCAATTACTCCAGTTTTGCCCCCAATACTCTACTACCCCCAATAATTGTACATATATACATAATTAATATAAAAGTATACATGTCCAGATTTTATGTATGTATTAATGTATATGTATGAGTGTGTGTGTGGCTGGGAAAATCATACATATTAAATAATAATAATAATGATATATTTACATAGATATATATTTTACTGAGTATGTTGTTGGTGATGGATTGAATGTATAGTATTTTTAGTATGTGTGTGTGTGTGTGTGTGTGTGTGTGTATTTATGAGATATTTTTGTGCATATGTATGAGTTTGTGTTGGGTGTGTGTGTATGTGTGTGTGTGTGTGTGTATGAGATATATTTTGTGCATATGTATGAATTTGTATTGTCTGTGTGTGTGCATATGAATGAGATTGTGTTGTGTGTGTATGTGTGTTTGAGATATATTTTGTGCATATGTATGAATTTGTATTGTATGTGTGCATATGTATGAGATTGTATTGTGTGTGTATGTGTTTGAGATATATTTTGTGCATATGTATGAATTTGTATTGTGTGTGTGTGTGTGTGTGTGTGTGTGTGTGTGTGTGTGTAGGGGAAGCAACGCTCTGGCTAGTGTGTGTACATAGAGGTAAGACACACAGCCTGGTTGTAGTTACAGTCACACTCTCACCCTGCCCTCCCACCTTACCTCTATACCTCTATAAGCCTACCTCTAACTGTCTCTCACCCTACCTCTAACTGTCTCTCACCCTGCCCTCCCACCTTACCTCTAACTGTCTCTCACCCTGCTCTTCCAAATGATCTCTCAATCTTTATACCTCTTTACTTCTATCTGTCTCTCACCTTGCCCTCCCACCTTACCTCTATACCTCAATAAGCCTACCTCTATTTCTGTCTCTCACTGCGCCCTCCCACCTTACATTTCAACCTCTATACCTCTGTTACCTCTATCTCTATTTCAACCTCAACCTCTCCCTCTTTTCCTCTCCCTCTTTTCCTCTCCCTCTTTTCCTCTCCCTCTTTTCCTCTCCCTCTTTTCATCTCCCTCTTTTCCTCTCCCTCTTTCCTCTCCCTTTTTCCTCTCCCTCTTTTCCTCTCCCTCTTTTCCTCTCCCTCTTTTCCTCTCCCTCTTTTCCTCTCCCTCTTTTCCTCTCCCTCTTTTCCTCTCCCTCTTTTCCTCTCCCTCTTTTCCTCTCCCTCTTTTCCTCTCCCTCTTTTCCTCTCCCTCACAGTCTTCAAGTAGATACAGGATGAAGCTACACGAATTTCTTCTGCCTTAGTTCTGGAAATAAGAGAATGGGTGAGTCTCATGAGTAGAAAAAAAATCCCACATACACATATTATTGTAAGAATTAGTTGGAGCATGAAATCACTCTATCAATATTGGATCACTACGTTATTAATTGGCAAGGACAGGGTACAATAAGTAAGGAAAACAATGGAATCTTATCTTACAATTAAAATATAGTGGAATCTTATCATACAATTAAAATATAGTGGAATCTTATCATACAATTAAAATATAGTAGAATATTATCATACAATTAAAATATAGTGGAATCTTATCATACAATTAAAATATAGTGGAATCTTATCATAAAATTAAAATATAGTGGAATCTTATCATACAATTAAAATATAGTAGAATATTATCTTTCACTTCGTGCCCAAACTAATTCTTAAAATGTATAATTATGTGTATATAGGATATCATCTACTAAAAACTCACCTATTATTCTTTGATTTCTGAGTGTGTGAATAGAAATTGGTCATGACACACCTTGGATACACTGTGTAGGTTCTTAGTTATACTGTCGGTTCTTGGTTATACACTAGGTTCTTCATTATACACACTAGGTTCTTCATTATACACTAGGTTGTTGGTTATAGAGGTGTTAGGTGAGGTTGGGTCCGTTGATGGTGTGTAAGTGGTGATCATTGTTTGTCGTTAGTGTTTATGTGTCCGCTGACAAACCCTTATTAATAACAAAAACAATAACAATAATAATAATAATAATAATGCACATCTTATTATATATATATATATTATACACAGTTTTCTTTCACGTCCTTATTAGTAGAAAATGTAATGCACATCATAATATATATATATATATACCGTACACCATTTTACTTTCGACCTTATTACAAACAAACAAAAAAGCACATTATTTATTATAGTCATCTTACTTTTGACTCTTGTGTTTCCCTTCACTTTTCCTTATAAAAAAATATATATATCTCGCACATCTTTTTTATATAAAGTTTTTTTTTTTTTTTTTTTTTTTTTTTTTTTTAATTCTGACCCCCTCCTGTCCATGTTTTTTTATTTTTTTTCTATACCTCAACTTTTTTACGGTACTTTTGATGTAGTTGAGAAATGTTATTGGAGTTTGGTGAGTGCTGGAACCATTGCCACGAAACGCCAAGTATATATTGAAGGAGCTTGTTGCATGGTATAGTTAGGAGGAATCAGAAGGACCCTTATCTTGTCTACCGGGAAACTAACTCTCTCTCTCTCTCTCTCTCTCTCTCTCTCTCTCTCTCTCTCTCTCTCTCTCTCTCTCTTTCAAGCACACACACAGTACACTCATATGCACACACACACACACATAGCACACTCATACGCACAGACAAACACTACAACACACACACACACACACACACACACACACACACACTGCAAGTACACACACACAATTACTGCAAGTACACACACACACACACACACGCTTACTACATGTACACACACACACACACTCCAACTTTACATTTTCATCATACACACACACACACACAAGTCCACCCCATATGTTTAATCTCATCTCATTCACTCCATCATAACTAAAAAATATCATTATGTTTTTGTACCATCAAAATAATTTCCACTCAGTTTCTCATTGTTTATATTATCATTCATGTGTTGTATATACATATTAGTATTTAATCAACGTTTGTATTATGTATATTATTGTATATTATGTATATTACCTATGTGTGTATGTATGTATGCATGTATGTATGTGTGTATTTTAGGAGATAATATCATACAAAAAATAATAATAATTTCTTTAATTCTTGCGAACGGCCACGTGTGATTTTTTGTAATAATTATTGATTTTATGTATTTTCTAGCTTTGTAATTCGACTCTTCACGTTTAGATCTTTTTTTTTTTTTTTTTTTTTTTTTTTTTAAGGACCCTGTGATCACACGTGTACGAAAATTGGAGGCTTCATATTCCTCCTGACCATGACACGAAACAAGCTCCTCTTCCACTATACTGTAGATGTGTGTGTTGTTTCGTGGCAACATTTGAAGGCCTCATTTACCTCCAATGTTCTGACTTATCATATACATCACAGGGTTCACTTAAAAAAATTAAATAAAACTAAACAATATAAAGTTTCCGTTTCTCAGAGTGACAAAAGAAACGAATAAACAATAAATAGAAAACAAAATACAACAACAAACATCAACAACAACATAGAATACTGTATTAACATTAATAATCCACACACACACACATAAATAATAATAATAATAATAATAATAACAACTGATTCAACGAGAGAAAAGTTTGATGTTGGTAAAATGGAGGGTATTGTGATTCCTTCCTCCAAACTGTGTGTGTGTGTGTGTGTGTGTGTGTGTGTGTGTGTGTGTGTGTGTGTGTGTGTGAGTGTGTGTGTGTGTGTGTGTGTGTGTGTGTGTGTGTGTGTGTGTGTGTGTGAGTGTGAGTGTGAGTGTGAGTGTGAGTGTGAGTGTGAGTGTGAGTGTGAGTGTGAGTGTGAGTGTGAGTGTGAGTGTGAGTGTGTGTGTGTGTGTGTGTGTGTGTGTGTGTGTGTGTGTGTGTGTGTGTGTGTGTGTGTGTGTGTGTGTGTGTGTGTGTGTGTCATGAAACAGAACATAACAGGGCAAGGTGAGAGAGAGAGAGAGAGATGGAAGTAAAGAAGTTGACAGACAGAGATAAAGAGATGAGAGAGAGAGGCAAATAAATTGAGAGATTAGAGACAGAGGTTTGGAGGAATCAGTAGCCTTCCAATTTACCCTCCCCCCTCCCCCAACCAACCAAACCCAACCCACCCCCCAAAAAAAAAAAGATTTAAATTCGAGTTTTTTTCTTCTCTTCCCATTCTCAGTCTCGAAACAAGTGTACAGTCGCAACACATAATCCCTGACCAGACCAGACCTCCCATTACAGTATTACACCCTGATGATCAAGGACTTTGTGTCGCGACTGTACATACATACATACAATACATACATCTTTGGGTGAATTGGAGGGCTACTAATACTTTCCTCCAAACTATGCCAGGAAACAGGACCAGATGAACAAACAAAATAATAATAATAATAATATTGGCCTGTTGCTTCGAATAGTTTGGAGGAATCAGTTGTTACTCCTGATTTACCAACACCGAGTATTTCTTTGAATTAATTAACGACACAAGTAACATTTGCTCACGACTGAACCCAGAACATGTTGATCGAGAAATCTATGTTTTATTAAATTAGAATTACGTATATAATAATTATTGTGTTTTGATTAAAGGATTAGTATTTTTTTTTATTATTATTATTATTGGTCTCAGTAGAATATACAATGAGTTGATTATGTGTAACGTTTATGTGTTTTAAAGGAATAATAGGATTCTTGTAAGTTTGGGTGAAAGAAGACGACCTCAGTAGAATACATAATAATTTGATAATGTGTAATGCTGTGTTTTAAAAGACTTATATTATATTTATTATTATGTTTTAGTTTTGGTAAAAGAAGATGACCTCGGTAGAATGTTTATAATTTGATCAGAGATTATTTTAAAGCAATGTCACTCGAGTATTGGTAATAGGAAGTGACCACAGTAAACTATATATATATATATTTTTTTTTTTCATTCATATAATGTGTGAGGTTGTATTTTAAGGACCCTGTGATCGTATATGAAAATTGGAGGCTTCTGATTCCACCTGACCATGCCACGAAACAAACCCCTTTTAATGTAGGTGTGTGTGTTTCGTGTCAATGTTTGCAGGACTTTTAAACTTCCCATTTTGTAACAACATAAGCAGGGTCCCTTGAAGGAATATATTCATTTGAGTATTGGTAAAGGAAAACTCACCACTGTAGAATATATATGTGGCGTTGTTGTTGTTTTTATGGAATATTGATTTTTTTTTTTTTTTATTGAATTATTTTATTTTCAGTAGTGGTACAAGAGATCGACCTCAGTAGAGAAATATTTATAATGTGTGATGTTTGGGTAAATAATTAAGGGACCCTGTATGTGATCGTGTATGAAACTTCTTGGTGGCTTCTGAATCCTCCTGACTATGCCACGAAACAAACTCCTTTTAATTAATGCAGGTGTGTGTGTGTGTGTGTGTGTGTTTCGTGGCAATGTTTGAAGGATTCTCGAACCTCCAATTTTTTTCTGACTACATCATTTATTGTGGGGAAAAGAACGTATTGAGGTCGTGTATACAATAAGCCTATAATAATATATGGATTGCCAACATATTTTTTTTTATTTTTTTCTGTTCGCTGGACATACATACATAAATACGTTGCCTAATTCCATAAATAAATGTGGCTTGATTTATTTTTGTATCTGTGCAGCCGGCTGAGAGTAAAAATAAATAAATAATAATGTAGTTTATTGTCATCTGCTGAGCCTAGATTTGTGTTGTGCTGTGTTGAACATAAGTAAATAAAACATGAGTTGTGTTGAGTATACATTGGTGTCGAGTGAGTATAATAATAATAATGAATAATAATAATAATAATGAATAATAATAATAATAATAATAATAATAATAATAATAATGAATAATAATAATAATAATAATAATAATATATCGTACGGTTGGCCATGGGAATTCTTACACACCTCGCTATGATAATTATGGAAAGAGAGAGGTGGATGTATTGTTCATTATTCATTATTCTGGAAGTAGCCTACACCTCTGTAATGAAGGTGACTGACTGACTGACTGACTAGTGACTCGGCTCGGTGGTTACCCAAATAACAATCCTGATAATGAGATAATGTTATAATGCAACTACGTAAGTCTTACATCTACTACCATCACCAACACAATCACTATTACTGCAACAACAACAACAACAACAACGTCCACTATCACTACAACCATTACCACCACCACAACGTCCACTACCAACACAATTACAACCACCATTACCATCATAATATCCACTACCAACACGTCCACTACAACTACAATCATTACCACCACAACATCCACTACCAACACAATTACAACCACCACTAGCACAACAATCATTACCATCTTAACATCCACTACCAACACAATCACAATCACAAGAACCATTACAACCACAAAGTTCACTACCAAACAATCACAACCACAACCACTACAATTATTACCACCACAACACATTCACAACCAATCCCCACTACAACCATTACCACCACTACCACTACTACCACCACCACCACCACCTTCACCACCACCACCACCACCACCACCACCACTACTAATCCTACTATTGGTTCTTTTGTTTTATTATGGTGAAAATGCATCGAGTTCCTCATTAAATTACCCCCTTGGCTTTTTGCGGTCGGGGAATGTACTGCAAGAATCCGAGAGAAAATAAACCAGATATTTTACACACACAACTTATATACACTGAAATGTAAGGTATATATTTTACACACACACATTATAAAGAAAGAAAGGTATAAATTTTGCACACAACAAGTTATGTACACTGAAATGTGAGGTATTAATTTTACACACACAAATTATAAACACTGAAATGTATGGTCTTAATAATTGCAAGGAAAGGAATCATCGTTCCATTTTCTCGAGGTAAACAAAATATAAAAAATAGATATATGTACACTGTGGTAGGATAATTATGACAACAACTGCCATATATTATTATTATTATTATTATCTTTGAGGAGAGTACTGTACACCACTACCATAATAATTATTACCATACCTTTAATATACAGTGCAGTCACATGCATTATTTTCCACGAGGCTAGTTCATTGATTTTCCCCTCCAATGTAACCTTAATTAACTTAACCTAACCTAACCTACCCAACCAGACCTTACACTAACCTAACCTGACATAACCATACCCTAACTTACCCTGACCTGACGTAACCTAACCTAACCTAACCTAACCTAACCTAACCTACCCAACCAGACTTTACACTAACCTAACCTGACTTAACCATACCCTAACTTAACCTGACCTGACGTAACCTTAATCAAACCTAACCTGAACCTATCATACCCAACCTAATCTAACCTAACCTAACCCAACCTAACCTAACCTAACCCAATCCAACCCAACCCAACTCCACCCAAACACAACGCACAGCACAACTTGGCCTAAAGTAATAATAACCTGTTGTTGAGAAGCTATGGGTAATTGTAATAAATAAAGTAATGTATGGGGTGTATTGTCGTGCTTGATGTCTGTCCAGCAGTGTCCAGAGTCTGAGGCGAGACGTGATTGGTCCAAGTAGCGAATGACGTCACCAGTATAGGTCCGGGATCCATTAAAAAATGTTCACGTCTTTTATATATAATAAATAATTATGACCATTGTGTTCTCAGATGTTTTGTGTAATCTGAGACGGTACAGCTTTAATGCACGTATATATATATGTATATATATATATATATATATATATATATATATATATATATATATATATATATATATATATATATATATATATATATATATATATATATATATATATATAGTGTATTATTATTGTCCCTCTGTCATTGTATTTCATGTGTATCTTAATTAAGGAGATATTTCACGGGTAAACATGTTATCAAATCCTAAGGAATGTGATGGCAAAAGAACTCAACTATTATTGTGCATCAATATTATTTCTTTGTATCTTCTCACGTCTCATACTTAGAAAGTCATCTCGCCCTCAGACTTCGGAAAACGTGCCAAATAATAACCAAAGATATTATATAAATATATACATATATATATATATATATATAATTATAGAGAGTAAGCTGGTGTTGAGTATAGCTATGGTTCTTTCTGTTCTGAGGAGTGGAGTGATACTTGGCTGAGAATACAACCTTGTCGGTGTTCCAATAACATTTTTGTTCGTGTCCAAGTCCCAAGAAGTGGCAACGAAAGCATGTTATTGTTGTTGTTATTTTTATATGGTATGTTGTTGTTCGTCGAGTTTATAACAATAAAAGTATTCTTGTCATGAAATTGTTTTGATTATAACAATATAGCTGCTCGTTGGTTGAGGATTTTTAAGGAGTTATAATTCACTTTATTTACATTGGAGTGCCTTGATTCCTCCAAAATATGACAGGAAACAGGATCAGATGAACAAAAATAATATCTAGTATATTCTAGGAGGAGATTGGTTCGGACATTTTCCAAAATCTGAAGTTGACCACCGGCCAAAAAGCTTTCCAAAATCAGTGGCAAGATATAAGGGACCCACCCCCTTCAAACATTACCACGAAACAAACACACATACATTAAAGAAACTTGCTTGTTTGTTCCGTGGCATAGTAACAAGGAATCAGAAGCCACCAAATATATATTATACACGATCACAGGGTCCCTATAGGAGGCCTATACACGTCTGTCCGGTGGCCTGCATTAGCTTTTTATTTATGCCTTTATTCATCGTCAGTATTTCAGGAGGTAAAAGAGTCCTTCAAATATTGCCACGAAACACCACCCATATGAAAGGAGCTTGTTTCGTGGTATAGGCAGGAGGATAAAAGGGATAAGTAAACTAAATAAAGGGATAAGTAAGTAGATAGAAAATAGTGCATGACAGAAAACGATAAACTAAAAGCGGTACCTAAAGTAAATAAAGAGATCTAGCTTCCATTTTTGCCTTGTGATAGTTTCAGATGGTTAATTGGATTTTATACTTGTTGAAGTATTACAAGTGTGGTTGGTTGGGGAGTATCCTAAATTTGTATCCAAGTCTTATTGTTGAAATTTCGAATAATTTGAACAAGAGTAAACCAATAACAATACTCATCCCATTTCATATTTTTATTCAGGTCTTGTTTTATGTCTATATATTTGGATCGAGGTGGTGGTCGAGTGGATAGAGTGTTGGACTGTGGCTGTGAAGGTCCCGGGTTCGAATCCATGAGAAAACATGTAGAATTTTCAGATTTTCTTACACTACTTATCCCATTTCATATTTGTATCCAGATCTTAAATATATATATACTGTATGTGTGTATATAATTGGGGGTGGCGGTGGTTGAGTGGATAAAGTGACGGACTGGGCTGTGAAGGACCCGGGTTCGATTCCACCTCTGTCAACACGTCAATAAAATTCCCAGTACTCCATATTCCAAGATGGTGTGTGTGTGTGTAGCTACTCTCCCCTGATAGTGACGTGTAATAGACATTGACATCTACGGTACCAACTAAAATAGGGCCGTTTTCTACATATACATTTAAAACCTATAGACATTTTATATACATTTATATATAACGCGAGTGTGTGTATTTTATTGTTGTGTAACTTGTCAACACTTTATTTATACACATTACTTACTATCAAGGTGGAGCAGCTACACACACACACTAGATAGATGTTAACACCTTATTCATACACGTTACTTTCAGGATGGAGCAGCTACACACACACACCATCTTGGAATATGGTCTAGCATCTTCTATTGACGACCAAGTAGGGGGAATTTTATTGACGTGTTGACAGAGGTGGAATCGAACCCGGGTCCTTCACAGCCCAGTCCGTCACTTTATCCACTCAACCACCGCCACCCCCAATTATATACACACATACAGTATATATATATTTAAGATCTGGATACAAATATGAAATGGGATAAGTAGTGTGAGAAATCTTAAAACTCCACATGTTCCTTCATGGATTCGAACCCGGGACCTTCACAGCCACAAGCCAACACTCTATCCACTCGGCCACCAACTCAATCTGACTTAATAGACATAAAACATGACCTGAATAAAAATATGAAACGGGATTAGTATTGTCTTATATAAAATGTCTATATAGTCTATATATATATATTTAATAATTGAGTTTATGTACAGTGGTGGTCAATAATAATCATCCACATATGCGTATCTCAAACAATTTACTGTTAATGTTTTCACGTTCACATAATTTATGATGTTATTGTTTTAAGTAGTGTGTGTGTGTGTTCTTGTTTTAAGTAGTGTGTAGCTGCTTGTAGTAAATTAAAAGATGGTAGTTAACCTATTTATTGTCAAGTTTATCATCTAAGGAACAGAGGGAAGCTGTCAAACTCTTACATGAGTTACCCCTATATGGATGATTATTATTGATCACGACTGTATGTTGTAGGGGTTGCAGGGATTTAGTTCTGGGTATCTATCTGTGATGAGATACTCTCCTGAACGTCAGTCAGACCAGTCCAACTCCCCACCATGACAGTAAATAGTAAATAGTAAATAGTTTGTAAATAGTAAATAGTTTGTAAATAGTTTGTATCTCTCGTACAATAGTAAATAGTTTGCATCTCTCGTACCTGGGCGAGGCTCGATCTGGGAAGCGGATGGAGACAGCTGGCCATTCTTTGATAATTTGTCTTGTGATTGGTCACCTCCAGTAAGCGCGTCCCTCATTGGACCCTCATTCCCACCCCCCCCGCCAAGCGTCCCCAACTCCCGGGCTACATACAGCTACATACGGGCTCTTCAACAGCTACATACGTAAACAAACTCAGAGCATAGCCATGGCGGGAGTGAATTCGCCTTTTTTTAAATGTAATTACTGTAACAAGGACTTCACAAGAGGGATGCGCTTACTGGAGGTCCTGGCTCGCTGCACAGGCTTTCTACCCCCCCCCCCCCCCAAGCCTGTCCCCCTATTCCCACACACCCCCAGTCCGACAACGAATGCAACCCTACCCTTCCTTTTAACACACTCACTCTGGCATGGGTTCTTACTGTGGGAGAGTTCTCCATTTGGCGACACAGCTAAAAGAGAAAGTTATACGCTCAGCAGGCAGAGCTCAAAAGCGTAAAACACCCTCGCTGGTACCATAACAGCTGCAGTATTTGGGAATCACCCTCACTTCCCTCTCTCTGTGGCTGGGTACCAGTTCAGAAGTCGTGACGTGTGTGTGTGTGTGAACATCAGTTGACCTGGGCCACGATAACGGGCTTGATTAAGCCTATGTCCAGTGTCGGATCATAAAAAAGAAAAAAAAAAATACATGTGGTTACAGGCGTGTGTGTGAGTAGCAGTTGACCTGAGCCACGGTAACAGGCTTGATTAATCCTGTGTCCAGTGATGGAAAAAAAAAATAGTGTGCCAGATGAATGTTGCCTGTCTACTGTATAATTATAGGTCATATAATTGAAACATTTTAGTTGTACAAAAGTATATTTTATGAACATACAGTATATCAATTGCATCCACTTAAACCCCAGGATGTGTTCCCCCCATCCAGGCATACCAACAATTTCTGAATTTCTCATAAAAATCATACAAAGAACACAATATTATCAACTCATAAAACAGGGGCTTCATTAGTAATATTGATTGTTAATGGATTTGGCTTGTTCTGAAGTTTAATTTATCTCAATGCAACAGTGTTAGTATTCTATACAACTACAATTTACTGCATAGAAGAAAAATCTATCTATCTATCTATAGCTCTGACGCCTCGTTCCCTCCGGGAACTCCCCCAAAGGGGGTGGCCACGGCAGAAAAGTCTCCAGTCTTCCCTGTTCAAACACTCCCTCCTCACTATTGTATTCTGCAATTATCTCAATGCAACAGCGTTAGTATTCTATTTGACTACAATTTACAGAAAAAAAAACTACTGTATGCTGCATTTGTCTACAATAAAAAAAAATACAATAGGCTATTCTGCATTCCCCTACAACAATACTAAGGACCCTTCCATACGAGGCAAAAAGACGACGAGCACGGGTAACTCAGTGGAATTCTCTTGCTTTTACCAGTTACCAAGTCAAACAGTTCCCAGCAGCCATTGGCCACTCATGCCTGCCATCCACCCACAACATTGGTAACAGTGTACCATCTTTTGCCTCTCATGGAAGGGGTTTAACCTACTGTATTACAAAATTTTCTGCTTGACCAGGACTGTGTTAAAGTTAAATGGTGTGTCTTTAAACTTACGGTAGTTGGTCTGGCCCTTAACACTGATTTCGGGAATGTCAGCAACCAACAGGGCTTCAGTGTTCTTGATGGATGGTCTGCAAAATTTTAATTTTATAATAGTGCAATGTTATTTGAAATAATTTATGTCAGTTCCCATGAAATATTTGTACTGCACCGTAATCATAATATTGTACAGTACTTGCATGATTTTTGTTAACAATCCTATTTGTATGTTCTTTAACACTTACATTATTAAATACCAGTCATAATGTTTCATTATTGCTCAATTGGTTCAAGATACTATTTTAAGAATACAATGGGTATGCCTTTGCCAAATATGGTCTATGACCCTGAGAGTGGAAGCACATACCACTGTGAAACAACAGGGTCCTTAGAGATGAAAAGAATACAAAGTACAATACTTACGAGTATGGAGAAAAAGGGATACCCATGAGGATGATGTGAGTGCTGCGATAAGTAAATTGGAATGTTCCCTCAAAGTATCCTACTGGTTCTACTAAATCCAATCCAAAACACTGCAAAGAAAAGATTATATTATCTATTGGGTTATAGTTCTTACACCTCCTTCCCACCAAGAACTCCTAAATAGATCCTGTTCCATGTCTGTGTTTTGAATACACAAGTCAAGTCAATATAGTTCGGTATAGGATTATATTATTCTATACGCCTTTTTTCACCTCCACACACATACTTCCACACTTTCTTTATTCTCCCTAAAATTCCAATGACCTGACTGCTTTGTACAGCTCTCTCTCATTTCCTCTTTCATACTACCATTCTTACACAATACGGTACTGTTTCAAGAATTTAAACCCTCTTGGGGGGGGGGGGGATCAGAGAAAGTGAGACATTAATTATATATTGTATACAGATGAACAAAACTGATTGGTGTCCACTTTATGAAGGTGGCATGGTTTCAGTAATTATGTTTGGATGAGAATAGATGCTGCACTATATGAATATCACTTTTACAGTACAAAATAAATTCATATTATACAATGCATTTCCAATACAGTGTATCTGTAAGTGTTGAATCATATTTCATGCAAAAATTAACTGCCTATGCTGTTATTTCTTCACAGTAATGTTCATCTATGAATAAGAAGGTTGGGGCAGTGTCTAGGCAACTTTCAGAAACTTACATTTTATTATATACCGTAACTGTATATCAACCAGTGATGTATGATTTGAGCTTCCTAGATTTCAGTATCAAGATAGACTTATCCAGTCTGGGGAGGGAATAATGTCCAGGAAAGTAGGATATTCATATACATTTAATGAGATACCACAATAAATACCTTCATAATGTGATGAAAGGTGAAGTCATCATCATAATTCTCCATTTTCAAATATATTATGTACAAAGATGCATTCTGAAATACAAAACACACTACTGTATAAGTCTGGACAGAAAAATGTGCAAGTTATGGATGAATTATAATATAAACAGTACAGTATTTCTAGTCTTGCCTCCATTAATGTATGATTGAGCTTCTGCAAAACTTGTAAGGCTCAAGAAATATCCCGTTGAAGAGTTTTGAAAATCTCTTTTCTTTACCACACCTCAGTCCAAAACCCACCTTATCACCCCATGACAAAAATATTTGATACCCCCAGCTATTATCACTAGCAGTTCATTAATACACTCTGAAATATAGTGTATTATAAACCTCTCTCTCTCTATATATATATATATATATACACACACTAAGATCTTAATACTGTACCGACAAAAATAGGATGTGAACAATACCATTGCTATCAAAATAAATCCTTAGGTCCATTTCTTACCATGTTCTCAGGGAAGAATCCTGGTTTGGTGCAATCAATGACTTCAGTACCCAGTGGTTCAGCTGACTCTATGGCTTTAAACATGTCTTGGCTGTACTGGTAATTTATTAATCTGTAGGTGAGAGCAACAAGATTCTTCAATATTTTTTATAATATATAATAATTATTATACTGTATTGTATACGAAAGAAAGAGTATGCAAAAACAAAGGCAAGGCAGGACACTTGAGGTTTTGGGAAATTATTATACATGTGTAGTGAAGGATGGGAAATGGTAAGATTTAGGGACATGGAAAACAGATTTTTTTTTTTATACAGTATAAATAAGCACTAGATTTGATATGTAAGAAAACCGCAGAATTGGACAGATTGATAATTTGCAAGAAATATTCAACAGCTATAAGATTTACATTCTTGCAAAATTGTTCTGGTTTACTCGACATCCTTAATACACAAACAAACAGACTTCCAACCAACCGGCTGGTGTTGAAGTAAGTGTATGTGTTGTGAGAGCAAGCAGGAGGTGTGTTGGTGAAGATGTTTAACTCCACTTCTTCCTCCTGCTGTCCCCTCCTCTGATCCAGCCCTGTGTTTGTGTGAGTGAGGGGACACACTCGGGATATGGCAGGTACAAGACATCCTCGCCTGCGTCGCCGACTACACCACGACATCCAAGTCTCCAACCAACTCTAGGTGTGAGTAAGGAAGACATTTTATCTTTAATTTGCATCTTTTATGCCAGCATGCATATGATTCTCATACTGAAAACAGTTAAAAACTGTCAACATATCTTTGTAATTCCTGATAAGTTTATATGCATCTACAAGTTGTACAGTATATAAGTTATTTGTACATAACTAAAGGAAAGCCTGCGTATAAAATTACTTAATTGGCTTATATTCTTTTTATTTGTTTAAAATATGGCTAAACAGACACTCCAACTGCACCACAAGCCAATTAACATGTGGATGGATTTCAAAGTTGTACCCTTATTAACAAGAGCTAATCCACATCTCTCAAATTAACAATTATAACTGACCAATGCTGTTTTACGAGGGTATAAAGTTGCAGTCTCTTGGTACACCACAAACTCCCTCACCACCTCATTCACAACTTTGGCTGGTATAAGTGAGGCAGTGGCAACAAAGTGGTCATAGCGGTAGAGGCGGGAGAGGTCCAGGTTGTGTGGTGCAGGTTGTTGGGGCAAGATCAAGGGGTTGTAAGCCGAGATGCAGTAGATGGACGGGTCTGTTTGCATGACACTTAATGTCTGGTTCAAGTAGCTGGAAGATGCACATGGGAATGCACATGTACAGTTGAGCAAGTAGAAAGTGCAAGAAAAATAGGAGTGTATATGGCAATACAGTATCTTTCACTTCTTTGTAGTAAACCCTGATACTTTATCAATGAATCACTAAGACTCCAGAGCAAATGTAAAGTGGAACGGGACTGACTGAAATTTTGAGTGGTAGCCAGATGTGGACATGTACAATCATATTTTACTTGCACTTTCTACTTGCTCAACTGTACTTTTAAGTCTTGTAAAGGAAAATTTACAATCTGAATATATTGTAAATTTTAACATCATATATTCAATCTTCATCACACAAACCACTAACATGTGATCCAATCCTCATTACTATGTAGATGCATATGACTGTCACTACTGTAGTATATAGTAATCTGAAGATTTACCATGAGACTGGAAATTCTTTTCTCTGTACAGTACAAATAACACTATAAACATACCTGACATAGTCTGGTGAGGGAGCATAGCCAGTTTCCATTAGTATCAAGTACTGCAGATTAGGGTATAATTCTTGGACAAACTTGAGTGCTTCCCTCAATTCTAGGCACTTGATACACATTCGACTTACATCCTCCTTTTCCTCACTCTCTCCCCCCTGCTTTTCATCAATAATACCTTTCTCCTTCTCTTTCTTTTGTCTGGAGTTGAGGATGGCCCTGCGAAGGACTGGGTTGTACGGATGGTTCATGTAAGGTGACCCACGTTCCAGTTTCTGTAACTCAGTGATACTGAGTCTGTAGGTGGAGGTCCTGGAGAAGTTTGCTCCAGTACTCAAGATGCCAATTTCAGGGTTCAATTCATCTTGCACACATACTCCCTCACTGGAGAATGCTGTGAAGAAGTTAGTGAAACTGCTGACTGCAGGGACCATTCGATTCAGGAAAGATTGAAAGTGACCATACCTGGAAATAAACTGGGGGTTATAAGTGTTCTGCAAGCATGAAGGTTCTCAATCCACCACAAGACGTCACCTACCACAGAGGAACAGAAACATGATATATTATGATGGTGTATGGTAGAGAACGAGGAGACGTGACATGTTAGTTGCAGTGTGAGTGTATAATAAAATAATCTATTTTTGTGATGTGTGGTGGGTGGGTAGAAAGCAAAAGGTAAAAAGTAGAGATACAGATTATTTGCTTTAGAAACATGATAATATTATGTTAAGGTGGCATTTGGTGGATAATTGGGTGATGTGACATAGTGGGTGTCAAATTATTTCATTTTTCCTTGTGATCTGTGATGGGTGTATAATAAACTAACCTCTTCTTGTAATGTGGGGTGGTGGTGTGAGAGGTGGTGGGTCTGTGGACTTTGATTGGATACTCCTGCAGCATAGACAACATAGCAGAGGAAGGTGATGATACTGACACCACCAGATGAAAGCCACTACCTCCTGTCTCTTTCAGTACACTCTCAATAGATCTGAAAATATAAATCATAATATAAACAATAATCCTTTTGCAATTAGTGACATACTGTACTTCCATAATTATTTTAGTTTGCCAAACACTGTGCAGTACTGCATAAAATTCAACCACGAGAAACATAATAATAATAATGAAGTGTGAATGGTATATTATATAACCTGCTTATCAGTGAGAGGTCATCAGTTGTCACCAGCATCAGAATGGGGATACTGGACACTCCATCCAACATCTGTCAATACCAGAAAGAAAACTACAATAGAACAGGTTAGTAATTTAAGTGTTCCTGAATATCAACAATGCACAGAAGGTATCTTTAAATTCTGTATATTTCCCATGCTACACACTACATGCCACATACATTTAGTAACTGCAAAGAATAATCATACAGAACAGTATTTTTTTCATCAGAAGAAATTGTGTACAATAGCACTTTGGGCCGTAGACAAGAACAGAACATATCGTTGGGTCCCGATGCCCGTGGTACGACGGCCATATAAAATGTATGGGCTTCATACCCTAAGCATTGGGCATTGGGACCTAATGATATGTTTTTGTCTACAGCCTTTTGAACCACAGAAACAACTTCCACTGTAATAAATGCAGGATATCCTCCTATGATATTTAACATTATATTCCTGTAAAAATCCCCTAATATACAAACCTGCTAATGTCAAATTCACAAACAGAAGGAGTCCACTGTATATTGAACACGAATATTAGAAGTTTACCAGTACAGTATATGGTAGGTACCCTTGTCAGTTAATTATTAGAATGGCTCCAGTTAGGCTACACATAAAATAAACTACAATACACAAAATCCATCATCCTGTACTTCAACATAATATAATTGGCTTCATACTAGATGCTCTACTATGAAAATATTCCAAATTTTGTTGACAAATTAGATGTAGTAACAATTCTTT
This sequence comes from Petrolisthes manimaculis, assembly GCA_034508575.1. Lineage (NCBI taxonomy): Eukaryota > Metazoa > Arthropoda > Malacostraca > Decapoda > Porcellanidae > Petrolisthes > Petrolisthes manimaculis. Next base: position 37,174 of record JAWZYT010001288.1, on the reverse strand, counting down.
CAAACTACTGTATACCATCAGTGAGACTATAACAGTACAGGTGGAGTTATATGGTACAGGTAAAGTAATCACAGTCTTAAGATTAAATAAATATAACTAACAATATCTTACCACCCCATATAATAACATCTACAGATATGCATTACAGTTAGGCTACCTACCTTCTGTGGGTGGTTCTGTCCCCACATGGGCAGCGGTGGTGGTGGTGGGTGGTAGTGGTGGTGGATGGGTATGAGGACATCATCATGGGGAGGTGAATGCTGGTGTTGAAGAGCTGAGCCAGATGTCAGAGAAGGTGATGATGTATCTGAAACATAGCCATAATAATATATGAGAGCTGCATGTTTCATCGTTTCCTCCAAACGCTAAGAAATGATAAAAAAAAGAAAATGTTTCAAACACTCAATCCATACACAACTGCTTAAGTCTTTGATCATAATAGTCCCATGAGAGGAATGCATAATTACTATGTCACATGTCAAATATTCAATAACAGTTAAATATACCGTACTGTATGTGAGCCTGACCTGTGACAATGTGAGTACCGGTAACATTTCTCCTCCACCCTGGTAGTAGTTGTGATAGTAACAGACATACACCAACCACCACACTCTGCCAAGGAATGTATATATTAAGGAAATACTTTGATACACAACAATTTGCATTTATTAAGGACCCTGTGATCGTGTATGAATAAAAAATTGGAGGCTTCTGACTCCTCCTGACCATGCCATGAAACAACACTATATTTGCATTAGGCCTAATTCTGCTTAATCTACAAACATCATAATTTATACCGTACTCTAATAAGGCAATTGAAGGCATATTAAGATAACGTTTGATTAACAATCGATTGGTATTAGGCGCCGCAACAGTGAGGTCATATAGCACCAGCAGAAGGCAATAGAGGGGTGAGACAGCAAGCAGGAAGAACATTGAAAGAAAACAGGGTATTTATCTAGACTATTGCCATTTTGTAGCAGTGTTGCCAGATCCGGCTAGGTCCCAGTATTTTGCCCCCGGTCATTTCCTGGTACAGTACACTACCACGGTTAGGCTATTTCCGAAGATAATGCCATAACTAGAAGAAATGTCTTCGAATGGTATAAATAATGGTATAAATGCATTAATTCTACGTAATCTACAACTACAGTATTATACATATTGTAAATTTTATTATAACATATCAAAGTACCCATTACAACCATTAACAACAGTGAATAATAACAACAACCATCAACAACAGTTAATTAATTAATACTTACCAACACTACAGCCAAAGTTGGTATTATGGACACCAACTTATCACGACGGGTGTACATTTCTGTTTATTAATCCAAGAATATTATAATTTCACTAATAAAATAATGGTATGTACAGTACAGTATCATGAGTGATTGGTAACTTGTATCATAGTAAATACCATACTTTCTCTTGTCGTATTACGTGTACACTAACTTTATGGGCCGTTTTCAAGAACATTGATAGTGTATACGATGGTGTGGTACTAATACGACAGCTCTTTAGGAAAACAATAGAGCCATCGTATTAGTACTACTTGTATCATAGTAAATACCATACTTTCTCTTGTAGCATCACGTGTAGACTAAGGGCTGTATTCAAGAACATTGATGGTGTATACGATTGCGTGGTACTGATACGACAGCTCTAACGTAAAAACCCGGAAAACAATAGAGCCATCGTACCGGTACCACGCCATCGTATACACCACAAAATAATAAATGTACTTGTGTGTGTGTGTGATGTGTCTCGCCGAGTTTCACGTCAGAGTCGGTCAGACTATTTTTATCTCAGACATACACATGATACACTTATAAACAGAGAATAAATTAAATGTGTACAGTTGCTACAGTAATAATAAATCTATGGTTAAACCTGAAGTGAAACGAGCACAAGACACAGGATTATTATTAGTAGTAGTATCTTGCCAGAGTCTGTTAGGACACACACAAGTTGACACACCACACAGAAAAGATCATAAACACTGTTATTTCCTGGAGGTTGTATGGCCACGTGGCGGAAAACTTAACTCAATATTCTTACGAGGGAGTTCCTGGTCCCTGGGAGGCTTGGGCCGCTGGGAGTACAATGTTGGTAATCTAGAGTGCCTTGAGTCCTCCAAAGTATGCCAGGAAACAGGACCAGATTAACAAAATTAGTAGTGTCCTGCTTGAAAGAGTTTGGAGAAATCACTTGCTCCAGATTTAGATACCATCATACCAACACTGTACTTCCTCCTTAACTCATTCTTAACACATTATTAAGAGAGAAATTGATCAATAGATTAAAGTAGCTAAACAATATGACTATACTTTTAGCATAGAATAGTGTTATCAATAAAACCAACCATTAATTAAAATGTGATAATCACAGACGTACGCTGGTCCATCTTAATTTAATGCAGAAGAAAAATTATCCATGAGTGGCAATGGAAAATTCTCTTAAGGGGCGGTGTTGCCATCGAATGATGTCTTGTTTACTCGGTTTTGGTTATTAAATAAAAATGTCATCAGTGTGATTGCCTTTCATTATTATATGCCTGTGAATTTTACATAAATAAAATATTTTCACAGAAAATAGTTTGAGGAAATAGAGCTCCATCTAAGGAAATTGTCTGAGGAAATATTGTTCAATCTAAGGAATGTTTTAAGGAAATTCCCAGAATCATTTGTGAGAGCACTGACCTTGCCCTCACCTCTCCCGAGATTGGGCATTCTTTCCTTCGCCTCCCTACCCACCTTTTTTGTACCCCCCCCCCCACTACCTTTCCCTCGATTCATGACATGCTCTCAAGGTTGAAGGTAATGGAGAGGTGGGACGGCAAACAGGAAGGCAATAGGTGGAAGAGGAGGAACAGCTGAAGATTTGAAAGGGGGGAGTAGCCGGGGTTGAAGAGGCCACAAAATCTTAAAGTACTCCCCACACCACCGCAATACTCCTCCTACGGGAGTTCCGTAGGGATTTATTTTTACAGCAGTCTCGCACACCGCCTCAAACTCATTAAAATCCAGTCTGTGGCTTAGAGGTGTGTTTGGAAGATTTAGGCAGGCACCTCCTTCCTTCCCTGCCTGTATACTAGGTCATCTGCACTGTCCTGATCCATGAAAGCTACCCTTCTTGTTCTTGTATCTTCTCCTTCTGGACCTCCCTTCCTCCTAGCTAACATTGCTCTGTTACTTCAATTATTCAGGCAGCAAAAGCATTCTCATTCACCTATTCTGGTACACAAAGAAGGCTCACCCCGATGACTTTCACACTCATCCCAACTCCCTTCACCTTTATACAAACAATTCTAACTTTCTGCCAGTCTTCTGGTATCTCTCCCTTTTCGAAACCCAGCGAGGTTACACATGAACAACATATACTTTACTACTACAATACCTCCTCTTCATACTTCTGCAATTCCACAATTACTCCATCTATACACCTAGGGCCTTTCCCACCTTCACCTTTCCTATTTCCCCTCACAAATCCTTTGAACAAAATATCTTATTATACAGCAGTAATCTTTGTAGGCTACAATGAAAGACTTCCATCAATAAATGATTTATTCTCCGTGTACTACTTACTGAACACATGTTACTCTACAACTGTCAGCCATACAAGTACAAAAGGACCCCGTTTAGATGAACAGTCTAGAAAGGTTATCAGTATGAACGTTAATTTACAACTGTACCATGGGGGCAGGTGAGGGTTTGTGGTCACCAGGACACGTTCACAACCAATTCTATTTTGTAAAGCCTTTTCATTCATCTGTTACATTACAATGCTTACATGGACTATTTTTAATCAAGGCAACAACTCACAAACAAAACTAATTACTACAGTATACAACTGACCATTTTATTATCATTTATATTCAAAACAAGCATCAAGATAAATTTAGCAACACTAAATGTGTGAATGTGTATTATTGTGTCTTGGCTGCCCTGATAACCCCCACATGCACTCAAATTAAGGGGGTAAGGTGTTGTCACTGATGACCTGGAGGCTACTAACACCTTCAAACTATTAAAAATAATCAAACTACTACCAAAAATCAGGTAAATATTTGTCTTTTGACAGTCTGGAAGAATCAGTCGTAACTTCCAATTCATCAGTGACAGAATCTCACACACTTAAGACTGGGGACCACTTTCCTCATTGTGACCCAAACTCACTTATACAAAATACTATACACATGATTGTGACACAGTCAGCTGAAATAAGACTTCATTTCATTATGACCTTGGTGATGTTTATGCTCCCTACTGCAAAAAGTGGAAACGAACAAATCTGCTTGACTTTGCTAATATACTGTAGTAGCGACTCAGATCAGCTGACGCACCACTAGTGGCGGATCTTACAGGTGAAGAATAAAAAGCTGGCAGGTTCCTACTGCACTTTAACTCTCTCTGGCTCATCCACACACACACAAGCACACACACACATATATATGGGCTTCATCTTACCAAGCTCCCTGGCTCACTCCTCACACACAAATACCTTGCACACAAGTGGCTCCATCTTACCAACTTTCTCTGGTGTATCCACTCACTACATAATATATTACATACCTCCTTGTTTTCCAAGCTCATATACTATCTCCACCTTTGCCACTGTTGAGAAAGTTATAGTAAAATAAAGTACAGTACAGTGCTTTCTTACACTTGAAATTATACATGTCAGTACATACAAATTTTGGTCTCTCATCATCATGGTACAAAACTACACTCTAACAATCATCATCACATAACATATAATTTACTGTACAATACAGTTAAATAAAAGTAATGTATTCTGTATATATGATGTTAGTGACATCAACAAATAACTCTACCACCAGCCATGCAGTTAATCAAAGACTTCTGCTGGGACAGTGGACATGTCTTTTAAATTTAACTACAGTATATTTCTGCACTCTGATTCCATACTTCATCACTACAGTAGAGTACCTGTTCTGTACAATGTACTGTACACCTTTACCAACAGCATCACTACAGTATAGTACTCACTGCAGTAAAGTACCAACACTACAGCACAACTACTACACAATTCACTGTCATTCACACCAACCAATCTTTGTATGTCACCTGTAAGATGGCACCACTAAAGCTATATACAATCGTGATACACTATGCTATTAAAAAATAACTGTACGTGTGTAATTATTTTTTCCATACCAAGTTAAAGTAAAGACAAGGAGATGATGAATAATAAAAAAAAAAAAACAATGATTCTGTCCCTAGTAGTGTAATAAAAATATATTCACAAGTGTTGGGAACTGTGAGTGAGAGTTCAGTTTCTCATCAGTAAGGCGAGTGGAGGCGAGTACTGAAAAGAACACCAATGAGTCCCCAGTTCTTGCATCTAGAACTCAGACAGGGCGAGTCTTATCTATCTATTTTTGCAAGTCACATCTGAGAGTAACAGGATCATGTGCAAGAAGACAAGACTTGTGGATGCACAGTGTCTACCAACCCACAAAATATCCCCATACATACTTGAAAATGCTGGGAACCTGTTTACTGATTGAAGACTGTCACCTACCCAATGAGTAATCTTGCTTATCATCAATAGATGGCCGAGGTGGCCTGACTGACTGACGGACGAGCAACTCGGACTCGGGGTAGTAGTGTTCTGATCTCGGTGATATTTGTACATAATTCAGCGTCCGAGGGCGAGAGAGTGACCACGTCCTGTCTGAGTCTCATTTGTGATGATAGTAATAATAATAAAGTTCCCCGCTGTGTGAAAAACTACAACAGAGTCTATACAATTGCCTGTTGGACCACTGAAGACACCAGCAAATATTTCATTCAAAGCATTTTTCAAAGAGGATAAGATGAATTTGGTGATTTGGAGGCTCACTGATTCCTCCACACTGTGCCAAGGAACAGAATGCCTCACTGGTGGTGCTCTGGAGGAAACACTACTCTCCAAGTCTCCGAAACGACATCTTACCCCACAATTTACGATATGAATATATATAATATTTATCTTAAAAAATGGAGATTTGCTATCATGAGTGAGTGACTGACTGACTGACTGACTGACTGAAAGGTTGAGTTTGATTACCTGAGAGCTTCTGGGTTCCACGACTATCGGCACAAAGATGAGTCAGCATAGAAAAAAACGCGACCTTGATTCTCTCATACGAGCCAATTCCAAAAAGATCAAATATGTTTGTTGATCAGAATCCAGAAGCTTGTAAATAATAATAATATCAATAATAATAATGATGAGAGGCTAAAGATAAGTGTCTACAATATAAATGGACTGATTGTATAGTGCAAATTAAAACAAAATCATATGCTTATCAAACAGTAGAGAACAAAATACGTAGAGAGAAAAAACTTGCTACAATTAATTAAAAAACATCTTGGCACACTTGATCAATGAAAAAGCTCTCCCAGGAATCCCTTGCTAAGTCTAAAGGTTCGGATTGGACTGGATCAGACGTACACTATCGTAAAAACCAGTTGTGCAGTACAGACACGAGGTGAACCGCTAGAGTGAGTGAGTTTAGTTAGTTAGTTTAGTTAGTTTAGTTTAGTTAGTTGGTTAGTTAGTTGGTGTTAGTGGAGAGTATTTAATACAGTACATACACTATTATTCTCTGCTGCAGAGTGGATTGAAGCCGCCTAAAAACAAGACCATGGTAAATACGGGTCCATTATTTTTTTATATATTTATATCTTCAGGTGCAACTAGCTGGTGTTGGTTACCCATAGCGAATGTGTATGTGGGACTGTGTGTGTGTGTGTGTGAGGGTGGGAAAATTGGTCAATGTTAAACTGTCTCTGCGGGTAAGCATTGTACCGTATTAATATATTTCTGTGTGTGTATTACAGTATACAAACATGTAAAGGTGAGGGTAGGTGTGTATAATATGTTCAGGAGCAGACTGTACTGTATATGGATAGCATGAGTGTGAGTGTGTAGTAAGTTAAGTCATGGACAGGATAGGTGAGTGTGCATCTATGTGGCTACAGTGTGTGCAACTATTGCCAATGTACGTGTGAATGTGTACCTTTGTGTATGTGGGGGGAAAGGATAAGGGAACACATTAATATGAGTGTGCTTTGCTTATGAATGACAAAGTGTGAGGTGAATGTTGTTTGTGGGTAAAGAGCGGTCCTAACTTCTACATGGTCTCTCCCTCCCTCCCTCCTCCTCCTACAAAGTTACCCAACTGTACAAACTTCCACAAGGGCCGAGATTGTGCATGCATATACTCATGCTGTTCAATTATAAAGGACAATAGAGCCTAACAGGACAAAAAAAATTACAAGTACAGTACTGTACAGTATAGTGTGTGAAAATATCATGAGATGGGATTCATTTAGTGACTTAAGACTGCTAAACCACACCAGCAATAATTTCCTTCATCCTCTGTTCTTGAGACATGGGTGCCATTTATACCTCTAAAAACAGTATGTAGAAAAGAGGAAGTTGAAGAATGGCCAAATGAGGGACAATCAATTTTTCTTTTCTTTTTTTTTCTTTGGAAAGAAACCATTAATGGCAGTTCTGTATAAACACCTGTCTGCCATAAAATGAGACATGGTACAGCAACAGCAAGCTCTGAAGGAAAAATAAGAACATACAGCACAGACACATCGAGCCTTTACGGAAGAACAAGGAAAGAATGGAAGGAAGGATGGTTGAAGAATTGAAAGAAACTGAACTGAAAGAAGGGGATATAGTGGATGAAGGAAAATGTGCTAGTGTAACAGAACCTTCAGACTGTCTAATACCATCTCATGAGAACCTCTGAAGACTGCAACAAGGGGGAGAGGGAGACCCGGAAGCCTATACAGTGGTTTTAGGACCGTACGTGAGAACATCGTCATGGTGTGGTGTGTGTCCAACAGTATCCTACGCCATAATCTGGTTATCTATTGTTGATGTGACTGAAATCAGCTGTCACCAAAAGTACTGCCTAAATATGACCTAAAATAGAAACAGACTTGCACTTTCATTTCACACACTACACAAGAGAGTACAAATCCACTTTACTGCACAGAGTTTGGGATGGTAAATTCAGAATAAATTTACAGTACTTCCAACATCCCTACAAGTGCTGACACCAGGTTCTAAAGTTGTGAGTGTAGTACCACAATGCTGTTATTGAATACAGTCCTACCTGTATGTCTTGAGGTGAGGTACTGTACATAGCCAGACCTCCCAATGGTATAAATGCAAGGTTCTTTCTTCCACTCTCCCATACCGCTGACTGTCTGCTTTCTTTTGTTTTTCTGCTGATGGGAAATGTCCACTTCTGATGTTGTAAACATTGACTCAAATTTGTCAAGGCTTGGGGTGATGGGTCCAACATAAGTCAGTCAAATGCAAGGTTGAATGAAGCCTTTACGATGTTGTGGATTTTCTGTCTGTATCAGCCTATGACATGCAGGGACAAATAATCTACTACATCGCCGGTGGACATTTACCTGCAGCAAGAAAATGAACAGACTACTGTACATTAAGAGTCTTGTCCCTTATTAGACACACAAGGGGTGAACTGCTGCTCTCCACCCCATTACCTGATCACTGATGCTGATGAGTATAATAGTTTTCAACACTAAAGACCTTATACTACATTACAAAAATTTATGACAAGCAAAATTACAAAAATAAAGAGATTATTCTGACACCACATAATATTTCCTGTTTCTTCCTGCCCTTATAACACATTTAATGTAACATTCTTATTGCCAAGAGAGAGTTGGTGTTTGTCTCATCCAGGACTCTGACTATACCAATAAAAAAAAAGAAAAAAAAAGAACGACTACTATGTTCATTTTATACAGTTAAAATAAAAACTTTTAGAAATTGACATAATTGCACCACAAAATATTTCTGAATTTCAGAATTAGGTTGGATTAATTACTAGCCTCCATTTCTATATAATCATAAGAGCCTTCATACATGGTTGAATATAGCCTTGTGAATCCAATGACATTTATTAACTTACTATACCTGTCCCTATTCTGAAGACTAACGGTATTAAAAAAAAACCTCAAATCTGCAAGAAACAAAAGTATGAGGGAGTGAGAGGAGGCCAGTATGAAAGGGTGAGAGGAGGGAATGGCAGGGGAGAATAGTGAGTGTGTGAGAGTGAGCATGAGTGGTGGGGGGAGGGAGGGGGGCAAGAAATTGAGGTTCCTATACACAACTAACAGCTACTAACCCAAAATGCAACTTGTTTGACTGAATGGATAACTTACAGAGGAATCACAGGCAACTCCACAATACAAATAATAATAATAATAATAGTAAAAAAAAAAAAAAAAAAAAAAAAAGTGCTCCATTCTTTCTCAGAAGCTGCTTAATAATAATGCCATAAGTAGCATATTTGTCTCCTCGGCTAATCTACTATCATAAATCTTCATTACCTAAATTTTGGTTTGTGTAAAAAAGATCCCAAATTTCTAATATTGTTTCCATATCAAAAAGTTCCCAACCAAACAATTTTGTGCTGCACTTAAAAGAGATAATAAAGCAGATACAATAATACATCCCTACCCTGTGTTTTGAGCCAAAGTGCAGCCATGTACTTCAACATGGCATTGCCTAGACGAGTGAGGAAGCAGGCAGGAACATTCATGATGTTGGCAAAGGCGTCGTACCAATACGATGGCTCTGTATTGTGTCTTTGGAGTCATCGATCAGTACCACACCTTTGTCAACACCACGAATGTTCTTGCCAAGACGAGCCAGTCCGAGAGCCGTATGCAAGAAGAGTGAGTCACGTGCTTGTTGATTGATGCCTGTGACTGGTACTATGACTCAGGAAATTCCATGTGCTATACTTGTACTGTATTTTGCAGGAAAAGTTATTTATGGGAGAGGTAGTTGATGATAATGACTACTTTGATGGCTCCATTTACAGTCAACAAAGCCATCACAATCATCGTTGTCAACATCCAGCCCACCACATTTCATGAATACACTTTTCTTGCATTGTACTCTACCATCTTACCAGACATTGTTGCCAAGTTGGTCTTTACTCTCCTTATATATGGCTCTGAGAAGTCTACAGTATAAGTATGCAGGATGTAGTAAAGAGGGTTAGTTTACAATGATGAACAGCTTGTTACACAGTAATTAAAAGATTTTCTGTTAGATTATAATCAATTTTTCCCAATCTATGGTAAATTTCCACAGCCATTATCACAAAGATTAATCATGACTGGTCCTGCCTTGCCACCTGGGTTTAGCATTAAAGGCCATATGCAAGAATTTTCTTGGTGCTGACGACTGCGTGGTACCAGTACGGTGGCTATGTAGAGTGTCTATGGAGTCATCGTACCAGTACCATGCCATCTTCAACACCATGATTGTTCTTGCATACGGTCTTAAAGAAAGTCATGCCTCCACCAATGAGATATACTGTATGGTTAAAGTATCTAATCAAGTGATATCCGCTGCAGACATTAACCATAAACTACAAAAAACATCCAGTATGATTAGTAACTGCATCATTATCTTGGATTAGTAGAATTATTATCTGGGTCCAAAAATGTCTGTTGTGCTTTTGAAACCGGAAGATCACATTTCTTTCCCCGTTTGGCAAAAAGTACATTGGTATTCAACCACATAAGTAATGAACTGCTGGAATGAATTGCTGGAACATATAAAGGGTATTGTGACATGGTTAGCAAAATGGAAGCCACAGACTCCACTAACCTACACTAACCACGAATGAGACACGTGTAGTGTATGTGCAGTTTCCTATCACAGCATGGAGAAATGGGTAGCTTCCAATTTGCTGTCAACATCAGAAATCTCCTAATCAAACCTCTCGCATCCTCTTGATTACTTATTATGATTGGGGACTAAACTTTGACGATACAGTATCAATTATCAGAGAGAAGTTTCTGAACACTAGAGTTAATATCTCGACATTCAATATTATTAATTTTGCTGTACTTGTCCTCCATTGTTGATGTTTCCTTGTGGCTTCTTAGTTCAATTATATACTTCTCAACAGGTTTATCAGTCATTCTCAGTGTTGACAGCAAGTACTACTGTATGTGAATTTAGCAGTTTTTCTATGGCTGATAGTGTAAAATTCAGTGTTTGTAGGACGTTTTAGGGAAATGTGAATCTTAAATAATGGTTTTAGTACACACAAACCATTACCATCAGTTCTAATACACTACACAGTCCTCACAAACCTTGGTAATTTAAATCATAAGTCAAAGAACAACAGCTAAATAGCAGTCATGTTAGCAAAGATGGACATTACTGGTAAAGTGAATGATGGTATAAATTGCATGCAGCCCTTAAGGGGAAACTCTCTTGTTGGTGAACTTATTGGATGGTTAACAATTTCTCCAACCTATGCCGGGAAACAGACCACCACCCAATACTACTAGAGGGGGGATATATTATTTCCTGGCACAGTTTGGGGGAAGCAGTCTAAGTACCTCAATTCACCACCAACAATAACAAGAATAGAGTTTCCCCTTCATATGGCTTCCCTGCCTTGCTTTTTCTCACATCCTCCCAGATAATTACAGTGATGGTATTGAAGTGGTAAAAGTTGCTTCAAGGAGTTCACACACCCCATAAGTTCCCTGCTATCAAAATAGAACTATGATGCATTAGCAATATTTTTTTTTAGGAAGGAGTACTGTATGTATTTCTCATAAGCACACCTTTCAAAAATAAGATACTAATCCTGTATTACCAACACATTTTGACAGCAAGGTAGTAGATGGGATGTATATATTCCTCGAGGTAACTAGTATACCTTTAATGTACAGTATATATTGTGAGTAGCATACAAGTACTGCAACAAAAACTCGACATTATTGGCACCGCAGATAAGACATTAGTGATGGTTTTAAAATACAGTAATCCACTCTATGTGAAATCCAATTCAATCTTCCAATTTGAATATATATCCTCATTACATCTGCTCAAGTCGTGTTGTTTCCTCCTTAAAGGCAAATAATTATCTCCCCTACCAATTATAATTCTCCCTACATTATAAAATATCCGGGCTCCCTCACAGTTATCTTTTTACAATCCTCCTTTAACTTGGCCATCCGTCCCATTCTCCTTTTTCCTCCACTGATTCTTGGCACAGGAGGAGGAGGAGGAGAGCATGGAGAGAAAGGGAGGAAGCCAGGGCACACACACATGAAGAGGAGCACAATAGAGGGAGGGAAGGGGGAGATCTTTTTAAGCATAGATCTCCTTGTCGTTGGGGGAGTAGGAGGAGGTGAGGGGCATGCGCTTGGGTTCATCCAGTGGATAGGAACCCTCGTCTTTCTTCCTCATGCGGTAGACGATGAACATGACGAGTAGGATGGCACACAGCAACCCCACCACCGCTCCTCCAATGAACGCTGCAAGACAGAGAGAACAGATGAGTACATGCTTTCATTTTTATCTTTCCAATCAAATACAGTACATGTAACACTAAACACTGCTGTTTTCAGATTTATTCATTCACAACCCCATCACTGCTCCTCCAATGTACGCAATGGGAGGGAGAGGATGAATGAGTTCATGCTTATATTTTTATCTTTCAAAACGCAAAACGCCAAAGACTGTTCTCTTCAGATTTGCTTATTCACGACACAAAAGTACAGTATACATATTCCAACTGCCTGAAGTTTTGACCCCAAAAAATCTTACCTTCGGCGTATATTTCCTGCAAATCAATCTGAGCACTAATTTATATCCTCCTCCCCTCATTCAGACACCATTATTAAAACTAACACCACTTACTCAAAAATAAACATTCAAACAAGCCAATCCTTACAGACACACACACACATTTTACTTCTCAGGAATGACCATAAATAACTACAGATTGGCAGTGATGATAATGAAGGTCAAAGGTCAAGTGAGCAGAAAATCTTATCAACACCGTACCATTTAACAAGGACCCTATCCTGTATTGAAAGTACTTTACTTGTGGTACTTATTTCATCCAATCTGAACTGTATACGATATTTCCACTACAGTATATTCTATCCTATACATATTACATGCAATATTTTCCACTACATCTTTTTAGTTCTGTACAGTATACAGTACTAATTTTCCACTACCTACGTGTTACCCTCAATATCTTACTAGCTACATCTTACAAATTTTCCTCTGAACCCTACCCACAATATATTATTTAATTCTACTGCTACATCTTATCCACAATATCCTACTCTATACAAATTTTCCGCTACACCATACCCGCTACATTAAATTTGTACATGCACAGTATTCAATTTTACCGCTATAATCATGCTACCCTCGATATCCTACTGTACACAAATTATCCTCTAAACCCTAATCATCACATTAAATTCTACCACAATATCCATACAAATTTTGCGCTAAACCATACCCGCCAGGATGCCGGGTTGTGCGAAGATGGACACTTGCTGGTCGTCGGCACGGCTGCTGATCTGGAAGGTACCGGCACCTTCCATCTCGCCCTTGTCCGTCAGGGTTGGTGGAGGTCGGGTGGACGGTGGGGCAGACTCAAATATTGTGTCTTTCTCCACGTGAATCTGTAAAGCAAGTGTCTGAGTGAAAGTGTTCATACTTCTTTGTTCTTACCTATTTGTATCTTTACAGGATTTCTTTGTTTTTCCTGACATTTAACTAGATTTATTTGATCTTCGTTGGCATTTAACTGGATTTATTTGTTTTTCCTTGCACTTAACTTATTTTATTTGTTTTTCCTGGCATTTATCTGGATTTATTTGTTTTTCCTAGCATTTAATTAAATTTTTCTTGCTCTTCCAGGCATTTAACTAATTTTTTGTTGCTTTTCCTGGCATTTAACTGGATTTTTCTTGCATTTTTCTGGACCCCACCTTGCCCCACCCACTGACTGACCTCCTCTATGATCTCCTGGATGCCAGATCGGCTTCGGTCGTCTCCTCCCAAACCAGGAAGCCCGTCCTCGTCGTCGATAATGACTGAAAGGAGAGAAAAAATAAATGTCAGTACTGTACAGGCTCAAAAATAAATGTCAGTACAGGCTCAAAAATAAATGTCAGTACAGGCTCATGTCTAAGCTAATTTACACACACACACACACACACACACACACACACACACACACACACACACACACACACACACTTTTTCTATCAGTCTGTGTTTCTCAGACAGAAAAGAGAGAAAAAGTAAATGTCAGTACAGGCTCATCTCTTCGCTCATTTACACACACACACACACTTTTCTTGACTTCTATCCTTCCTTCATTTTTTTCCTTTTTCCTTGCTTCCTCACTAACTATCTCTCCCTTCCTACCGTCTTTCCTTCCTTTCTTTTTTCCTCTCTTCCTGCTTTCTCACCCACTGTCTCTTCCTTCCTTCCCTTCCTTCCTTTCTTTTTTCCTCTTTTCCTGCTTCCTCACTCACCATCTCTCCCTTCCTACCATCTTTCGTTCCTTCCTTCCTTCCTACCTACCTACCGTCTTTCCTCCCTGCCTGCCCAACTCTCTTTTTATTTCATCCATCCCCTTTCTTCATTCTTCTTGCATTCCTTTCCTCTCGTCCCTCGCTATGCCTCTAAATCCTCTTCACTCTCTTCTTCCTGCTATTCCTTCCCTTCCCCGTTTCCTGTTCAGATTCTCCTCCCTACCCACTTCCTCCCTCTCTCTCTCTCTACCTACCTCCTCCCTCTCTCTCTCCCTACC
>JAWZYT010001288.1:12500-17500 GCA_034508575.1 Petrolisthes manimaculis | reverse complement strand
ACACACACACACACCTTCTTCACCACCACCACATGTACCTCCACCACACACACACACACACACACACACACACTCAATCACTGCATTTACACACCTAACCACACCATCACCACATACCTCTCCCCCCCCCCCACACACACATACACACTGCAGTTCCTACCCCAAACAACATTAAACACACAACACCACAACACACCACAACAACACACACACACACACACACACACACACACACAACACACAACAACACCACACCACTCAACTTCCTACCTACCACATGACAACACCTCTCTCCTCACCTGTCACTCACACACACACACACACACACACACACACACACACACACACACACACACACCTCTTACCACAAATGCACTTTCGCTAGAGCTTGTCATTTCTACATTCAGTTAACTTACTTTGCCTCGGCGGAAATGCATGTAGATCGATACTTTTCAATATTATCATTTCGTCATTACTCTTAAATAAAACACACACACACACACACACACACACACACACACACACACACACACACACACACACACACACACACACACACACACACACATACATATACACACACACACACACACACACACACACACACACACACACACACACACACACACGGAAAGAACCAAGGAAAATAAATAACAGAACCGGCACATACATACATACATATTTGCCAGGGTAAAAAATACATAAACGTATAAATAAATACCTGCCTCACTAACATATAAAATACACCAACACCACCACTACCATCACCAACACTATCACGAACACTATCACTACCACTATCATTACCAACACCACCAACACCACCACCACCACCATCACCACAATCACACGTACCCCAATTCCATCAGCAAGCCATCACATACCCCTCCCCCCTTCCCCTACCCCCCACCCCCACCACCACCTGCCACCACCATGAAGCTCAGGTGAGGAAGAACTCTCATTTGACACCTGGTAGACGGCTGGTGGTGAGAGAGAGAGAGAGAGAGAGAGAGAGAGAGAGAGAGAGAGAGAGAGAGAGAGAGAGAGAGAGAGAGAGAGAGAGAGAGAGAGAGAGAGAGAGAGAGAGGTGTGCGTGAGAGAGAGAATGTGAGTGTGTGTGTGTGTGTGTGGTGTGTTGTGTGTTCGAGAGAGAGAGAGAAAAAAGAGAGAAAGAGAGAGAGAGAGAGCAAGAGAGAAAGAGAGCAAGAGAGAAAGAGAGAAAGAGAGAAAAAAAGAGAAAAAGAGAAAGAGAGAGATTGATTTAAACATAGATAGTTACACAGATACATAAGGACAAGAGATACATAGATACAGAGATAAACACATTCAACGCCTGATAAAAAAGAGTGAGTGAGCGAGTGAGAGTGAGTGAGCGAGTGAGAGTGAAAGGCCAGGAGCAATCTACACGAGTGATGTGTGCTATATATAACCCTAACACACACACACACACACACACACACACACAAACACACACACACACACACACACACAATCATCCAAGTGCACTTATACACACATGAAAAGGTAGGTGTGTGTGTTAGAGAGAGAGTGTGTGTGTGTGTTAGAGAGATACCGTAGTGTGTGTATGTGTGTGTGTTGTAGAGAGAGAGAGAGAGAGAGAGAGAGAGAGAGAGAGAGAGAGAGAGAGAGAGAGAGAGAGAATGTGTATGTTTTATTTAATCCTGGAGGTTATATATAGCTCAGATATCACTAGATTACTTTCTCTCTCTCTCTCTCTCTCTCTCTCTCTCTCTCTCTCTCTCTCTCTCTCCTCATCTGATGCCCAGTGTTCTAATTTCCCTCTCACATTTCCGCACTCCCCCCCTCCTTTCCTCCCTCCCTTCCCCTCCCTCCTTTCCTCCCTCTCGTCCTCCCCTTTCCATCTCTCTCTCCTTTCCTCCCTCTCGTCCCCTCCCTCCTTCTCCTCAATTCTCTCTCCTTTCCTCCCTTTTCCATCCATCCTTCCCTTTCTCCTTTCCTTCACTTTCTTTCCCTTTTGTTTTCATCCATTCATTCATCCACTTTCTATTTCGTTCTCTTTTCCCTACCTATTCCCCCCTGCTCTCCCCCCATTTCCCTTCCTCTTCTCTCCACCTTCATCCCTACTTTCCTCCACTTTACCCTTCTCTCCCCCCATTTCCCTTCCTCTTCTCTCCACCTTCCTCCCTACTTTCCTCCACTTTACCCTTATCCCCCCCCCTCCTACCCTTCCTTCCTCCCTTTCCCCTCCTCCTCCTCCTCCTCCTCCATCTCGTCTTATCTTCCTACTCCTCCCCTTGCCTTCCTCCACACAGTTTCAGGAGTAATCTATGCAAGCAATTTTCTTGGTACTTGTTCATTTCTCTTCCAGGAATAAATGCATGTGTGTATGTATGTATGCGTATAATGTATGTATGTATGTATGTATATATGTATGCGTATATTGTATGTATGTATGTGTATATTATGTGTATGTATGCGTATATTGCATGTATATACGTATGTATTTATGTGTATATTGTATGTATTTATGTGTATATTGTATGTATCTATGTGTATATTGTATGTATATATGTGTATATTGTATGTATATATGTGTATATTGTATGTATATATGTGTATATTGTATGTATATATGTGTATATTGTATGTATGTGTATATTGTATGTATATAATTGTGTATGTATGCGTATATAATATGTATGTATGAATGTATGCGTATATTGTCTGTATGTAGATATGGACGTATGTATGCGTATCCTGTAAGCTATGTATGTATTTATGTACTGTATGTATGTGTATATTATATGTGTGTATAAATCATGTATGGATAGTCAGTCACTCATAATAGTACTTGTATAATTATATCAGTTGACATTTAAGTCTATTGTGAAGAAACCTTATATATTTCTTTTTATCTTTTTACTTCACAAACCACTGCCAACCGTCCATTCAGTCCTTCCAGAACCACAACCAGACCCTTATAGCATTTTCCAGCCCTTTCCAGCCCTCCACCATCTTTCCAGCCCTCCACCATCTTTCCAGTTCTTCACCATCTTTCCAGTTTTTCACCATCTTTCCAGTTCTTTACCTACTTTCCAGCCCTCCACCATCTTTCCAGTTCTTCACCATCTTTCCAGTTCTTCACCACCTTTCCACTTTTTCACCACCTTTCCACTTTTTCACCACCTTTCCAGTTCTTCACCACCTTTCCAGTTCTTCACCACCTTTCCAGTTCTTCACCATCCTTCCAGTCTTTCATCATCTTTCCAGTATTTCATCATCTTTCCAGACCTCCAATACCTTTCCAGCCCTCCAATCCCTATTCCAGACCTCCAATACCTTTCCAGATCTCCAATACCTTTTCAATCCTTCATCTTTCCAGCCCTCCAATACCTTTCCAGCCCTCCAATACCTTTCCAGACCTTCAATCCTTATTCCAGCCCCTTCAATCTCCGAGCTTGAGTCCCCTCCAGAACCCCCAACACCCCACTGAAATCCTGTACCACCCTTTCTTCAACTCCCACCACCACCACCACCACCAACCCCTTCACTAATCCTCTTCAACCATCGTCTCTCACTCTCTCTCCCTCCCTCTGTGTGTGTGTGTGTATGTTTCTCTTTCTCGCTCTCTCTCTCTCTCTCTCTCTGTGCGTGTGTGTGTATGTTTCTCTTTCTCTCTCGCTCTCTGTGTACGTCTGTCTGTGTGTGTGTGTGTGTGTGTATGTTTCTATTTCTCTCTCACTCTCCCTCTCTCTGTGTGTGTGTGTATGTTTCTCTTTCTCTCTCGCTCTCTCTCCCTCTGTGCGTGTGTGTATGTTTCTCTTTCTCTCTCGCTCTCTCTCCCTCTGTGTGCGTTTGTGTATGTTTCTCTTTCTCTCTCCGCTCTCTCCCTCTCTCTCCCTCTGTGTCTGTGTGTGTGTGTGTGTATGTTTCTATATCTCTCTCACTCTCTCTCCCTCTGTGTGCGTGTGTGTATGTTTCTCTTTCTCTCTCCCTCTCTCTCCCTCTGTGTGTGTGTGTGTGTGTGTATGTTTCTCTCTCACTCTCTCTCCCTCTGTGTGCGTGTGTGTATGTTTCTCTTTCTCTCTCGCTCTCTCTCTCTCTGTGTGTGTACGTCTGTGTGTGTGTGTGTGTGTGTGTGTGTGTGTGTGTTTTTTCTCTCTCTCTCTCACACACACTCACACACACACACACACACACACACACGAGCGGGCTGAGCCATGAGCTTAAACACACAGACATCAAAGTTTCATCAAGACCCCCTATTTTTCAGGCCACTTATCCCTGTATTTTTCTCAACCCGTCCACATCCACCAAAACACTTCACAAAAAAAGAAAAAAAAAACGGAGTTAAAAGAAAAAAAAAAAAACGAGTTAAAAAAATATATTAATGCAAGTGAAAGGGTTAAGTTAATTTTATAGATAATGAGATGGAGAAGGAGTGGGTTTGTTTTGCTTTGAGTGGGTTGGGGTTGGTTTGAGTGGGTTTGGTTTGGTTTGAGTGGGTTGGGGTTGGTTTGAGTGAGTTGGGTTTGGTTTGAGTGAGTTGGGGTTGACCTGAGTGGGTTGGGGTTAATCTGAGAAGGAGTGGGTTTGGTTTGAGTGGGTTGGGGTTGACCTGAGTGGGTTGGGGTTGATCTGAGTGGGTTGGGGTTGATCTGAGTGGGTTGGGGTTGATCTGAGTGGGTTGGGGTTGCTCTGAGTGGGTTGGGGTTAATCTGAGAAGGAGTGGGTTTGGTTTGAGTGGGTTGGGGGTTGATCTGAGTGGGTTGGGGTTGGTTTGAGTGGGTTGGGGTTGATCTGAGTGGGTTGGGGTTGACCTGAGTGGGTTGGGGTTAATCTGAGAAGGGTTGGGGTTGGTTTGAGTGGGTTGGGGTTGATCTGAGTGGGTTGGGGTTAATCTGAGAAGGAGTGGGTTTGCTTTGAGTGGGTTGGGGTTGCTCTGAGTGGGTTGGGGTTGCTCTGAGTGGGTTGGGGTTGCTCTGAGTGGGTTGGGGTTGATCTGAGTGGGTTGGGGT
>JAWZYT010001288.1:7500-10000 GCA_034508575.1 Petrolisthes manimaculis | reverse complement strand
GAGTGTGTGTGTGGGGGGGAGGAGGGGAGGGAGGGTCGAAGTGGTGGTGCACGTGAGAGGGGGAGAGGATTTGGGTGTTTGGGGGAGGGGGAGAGGAATTGGGTGTTTGGGGGGGGGTAGAGGGGGGGGAAATGGATCCAACCTAAAGGGCACCGTGTAGGGAAAGACAGGGAGAGGAGTGAGGGCCCAGGAGAGAGAGAGAGAGAGAGAGGAAGAGGAGAGAGAGAGAGAGAGAGAGAGAGAGAGAGAGAGAGAGAGAGAGAGAGAGAGAGGGGGGGGGGAGTGTGAGAGAGGTTTCCTGTTAACGCGGATCAGTCGAGTATTACATGTCTCTCTCTTTCTCTCTCTCACTATTTCATTACCACCAAGTTCACTCAGCCTAACACACTCACTCACTCACTCTCACTCAGCCTAACACACTCACTCACTCACTCTCACTCAGCCTACCTCTCACTCCACTCACTCACTCAGCCTACCTCCCTCTTACTCACACTCACTCTCACTCCTATTAAAGATAAATAAATACCTTTTTGAAAGATGCAGTGTAGTATATGAAGCGATGAATGGACTAGCCTATACCCAGAGTGGTACATAAAATTCTCTACAGTTCAGGAAAATATAGGAAGCACAACAAAACAAAGAAAATAAGTTATATGTACAGAGACTGTGTGTGTAAAAAAAAAAAAATAATAATAATATACGGTTTATTGGTTAATGGCAGCTGATAGGCTATGTGTGTGTGTGTGTGTGTGTGTGTGTGTGTGTGTGTGTGTGTGTGTGTGTGAGAGAGAGAGAGAGAGATAGAGAACTGAATCTGGAGCCAGGGCCACCATTGTGTTGTGGAATGATTTACCACATCATATTGTAACATCTGGAAGTCTAAATATGTTTAAAGCTATAATATAGCCTCAAAACATATGTTAAAACTAACAATTAAGTCTTATTTTGACATTTTATATAATAATTCTTTATGAAATTTTATTTGGGATATTAGTGGAAACTAATTTCCTTTTAATAATATTTTATATATGTATGTATGCTCAAAGAATAACCATGATTCATGGAATAAGCAATTTGCCTTTGACTTTGACACTCACTCACTCACTCAGCCTACCTTACTCTCACTCACTCAGCCTACCTTACTCTCACTCACTCTGCCCTCCCAACCTAGCACATCATACCCTTCCCTTCCATCCATCCTTTCCTTTACTTTCCTTTTCCTTTCCCTGTCTTTTCTTTCCCTTTCCTTCCCTGCCTTTCCTTTCCTTCCTTTCCTGTCTTTTCTTTCTTTTCTTTCCCTTTCCTTCCCTGCCTTTCCTTTCCTTCCCTTCCTCCCTGCTCTGCCTTTCCTTTCCCTCCTTTCCTTTCCTTTCCCTGCTCTGTCCAGTCTTGCCTCAAGCAAAACAACATTCAAGCATTTCTATTATACAATCTTCCCTCTCCTCCCCTTCTTCCTTCCTTCCTTCCTTCCTTCCTTCCTTCCTTCTTTCCATTCTTTTTTTCAGTTCTCTCTCCTCCTGCTTTCCTTCCTCTCTCTCCTCCCCTCTTCCTTCCTCTCTCCTCCCCCTTCATTCCTTTAGTTTTCTCTCCCTCCCCCTTCCTTCCTTCCGTTTCTGTCCTCCACCACTCCTTCCTTTCCTTCCTCCCACAGGCTTCTCCCGCTCTTCCTTCCTTCCTACCTACCTCTTCCTTACTTCCTTCCTCCCTTTCGTCTCTACTCTTCCTTACCTCCGGAGGGAGTGGAGGGTGGGGAGAGAGCCTTCTACTTTGCTATCCTTATCTACGACTATCACTGGAGATAAATTCATTCTCCACCAGTAACCTTCTAATCAGATCACCCCGTGTGGACCGTAAGGTCTGTTGTGGTCTGTGATTCTATGTAACTTTATGTCTGCCACCCTTCCTCCTCCCCATTTGTCCCTCTGTTTCCCCCTCTCCCCTTTCTTCCCTCCCTCTTCTCTCCCTCCCTCTCCGCTTTCCTCCCCTCACTCCACACTTTTCTCCCTCCCTCCGTCCCTCCCTCCCAGCCTGCTCTCCTACATTTGCAGTTTTCCAAGTAATTTCTCCTTCCTCATCCTTCCTCCATCCCCCTCTCCCTCCCTCCTTCCACTCCCGGCTCATTTTCTCTCTCCATTGGCCTCACTATGTCTCTCTCTCTCTCTCTCTCTCTCTCTCTCGTTTCCTTTGTTTTCCCCTTCCTTTCGTTCTTCCTATCATCTTTCATTCGTTGTTTGTTCCTCCCTCCCTCCTTTTCCTCTTTCTTCCTTCCTTCCTTTCTTCCTTCCATCTCTTCCTTCCTTTCTTCTATTTTTCCTTCTTTCCATTCTTCCTTCCATCCTTCCATCTCTTCCTTCCTTTCTTCTAGTTTTCCTTCCTTCCATCCATTCTTCCTTCCATTCTTTCTTCTATTTTTCCTTCCCTCCATTCTTCCTTCCATCCTTCCCCCTTTCCTTCCTCCCTCCCCCCCCCCTCTGTCTTTTCCAGCCTAGAGGAAATGTCA
>JAWZYT010001288.1:0-2500 GCA_034508575.1 Petrolisthes manimaculis | reverse complement strand
AAGATATAAAAAAAACATGCATCTAAAATCATATAATTATGTACTCAAATAGGGGAATCCATCCATGCATTTTTTTTTTATTTTTTTTTTTGGCCAAGATAAAAAATATATATAAAAAAATTGCGTCTTAGATTGTAAGGGCTTATAATACTCGGAAGGAAATTGATGACATTTTTTTATTATTTTTTCACCAGGATAGAAAACATATATCGCAATTTTCCTTTTACTCCGCCACGTTCCTCCTCCTTTCCTTTCCTTCCTTTCCTCTCGTGTGTGTGTGTGTGTGTGTGTGTGTGTGTAAATAACCAACACAAGTAAACACTATAGATTTGTCCAGACGATAACACAAACGAAAACAAAAACACGAAATTAAATTGAAAATAGTCGATCCATTAGAGTACCGGAAGGAAAAATATAATGTGTAGGAGGGAAGGGTTTGGTTTGTCTACATGTCTGGCCAATGAAAGGAGGCGAGGGTCACACACACACACACACACACACACAAGTTAAAGAGGACAGCAGCACGCGGAAATGAAGTACAAACGAGTACAGTCACTTTAAGAGAGGCTAAGAACTGGACTAATTGGTTGGTGGGTTGGTTTGGCGAGTTGAGAGAGACGACAACTTCCAACAACAAACTAATAATGCTTCTATCTACACCATATCGACTTAATTAACTAAAAGAGCAGCCTTATAATATTGTACAGTCATAAGGGGAGATTTTCTTGTTGGCAAATTGTAAGGCTACTAATTCCTCCTAACTAGGCCAGAATATGGGGGATCTGTATTGATAGGGAATGTGTTTGTTTCTTGGCATAGCTTGGAGGAATCACAGACCTTCTAATAATTCACCAACAAAAGAACCTTCCCTTAAGGAATACCAAGTCTACAAACATTTTGCCGACAAAATCACAGCCCTCTTTACCATATCCTATTCAGCAGCTACAACAATAATGACACTAAACAAGGGAAGGGAAGGATACTGTACTGCATAGAGAAGCAGGAACTTAACCAGTATTCATTCAGGCCTCCACATACTTACTGTAGGTTAGGGTCCCACATATTGACAAGAGAACAGTTGTATTGGACAGCAATTGGTGTGATGAAAAGTCTATGTACATTGAGATAACTGAATGGTATTTACACATAATATAATAATAATAATAATAATAAAGCGGTTGTGTTTGTAACTGTATTGCTACATTCAAGGAAATAATAATGTGAACGTTTTGTATGTGAGCACTGCATCAACACTCGTACACAAATGCTGGCGTATATAATTATCAAGCAATGACTTTTAGGGACCGTGTGTGTGTGTGTGTGTTGTAGAGAGAACATGGAACACAGACGTGACTGCATCTTCAAGGGAGAGAAAAAGTGGGGATGGAAGAGGAAAAAGAGGGGATGGGAGAGGAAAAGAGGGGATGGGAGAGGAAAAGAGGGGAGGGATGAGGAGAGGAAGTGAGAGGAGAGAGGAAGTGAGAGGAGAGAGGAAGTGAGAGGAGAGAGGGAGTGAGAGGAGAGAGGGAGTGAGAGGAGAGAGGGAGTGAGAGGAGAGAGATGGAAGCGTGTATGCCAACTGAGAGAACATTCCAGGCGCCACACCACACCATACAACCACATCACACTCCATCCACACCACACCACATCACACTCCATCCACACCACACTCCATCCACACCACACCACATCACACTCCATCCACACCACACTCCATCCACACCACACCACATCACACTCCATCCACACCACACTCCATCCACACCACACCACATCACACTCCATCCACACCACACCTCCTACACACCCCACTCTGAACACCACACCACACTACACCTTAAACACCACACTATTCCCCCAACAATACAATACACCACATCCTTCATGATAACACGACATGCAACATCCTTCACAACACAACACACCACCACTACACCCATAACCCACATCACCACAACACGCAACATACACACACACACACACATTACAAACACACATACACATTATTATATTACATACATACATACATACATACATAATATATACTTCCCATATGTGGACTCCTGATTTCTTCATTTCCCAAGACAGTGACTGATGAGGTTTTTGGTATAATTTGCTCGAGACATCAAAAGTACAATTTGTCAAAGGAAAGCCCGAGGGAGTACCAAGGCAAAAGGATATATATATATATATAATTATTCACTATACAAAAAAATATATGTTCCCTCCTCTTAAGGGGCCCTGTGATCATGTGTGAGACCTAGTGGAAGATGATGATGATGAAGGAATGAGGACACACACACACACACAAACACAAGATATAAACACACACACACACACAAGATATAAACACACACACACACACAAGATACAAACACACACACACACTACACATCACAACAAACACACACACACACCTACACATCACAACACACACACACACTACCCAACAACACACACACCACACTACACAACCACCCTCAACAACACCACACTACAC
>JAWZYT010001287.1:105000-106514 GCA_034508575.1 Petrolisthes manimaculis | reverse complement strand
AAAAAGGGAAGGAGGAATAAAAGTGACTGAGATGAAAAGGAAAGCGAAAAAGGAAGCAAAAATATATATAGAGAGAGATTGTGTAGAAATAATATGTGTTGAGCACCAATGTCTGTACTATGTGTGTGGTGTTGGTGGTGGTGGTGGGTTGGTTGCGTGTACAGTACAGTACATGAGAGTACATTTTGCCCTGTGGGAGCGTTGTGGGTGGTCGCAGGGATGGGATGGTGTGGTGTGGTGTGGTGTGGTGTGTGGTGTGGTATGGTGTTTTGTGGGTCTAGGAATGTGTGCAGAAATGGGTGTGAGAGAGAGAGAGAGAGGAAGAGGGAATGGGAGAATGACAGAGAGAGAGAGCGACAGAACGAAAACAAAATATGAGTGAGAATATGAGAGACATACACACACACACACACAGAGAGAGAGAGAGAGAGAGAGAGAGAGAGAGAGAGAGAGAGAGAGAGACGTGATGGTAATGCCAACTAAGTAACAACAATGAAGTAGTGTGTAGTAGGTATAGGGTTAGGTAGTGTCCCCTTGCCTTCAGAAACAGAGAGGTGATCAGATCCAAACACACACACACACACACACACACACACACACACGAAGGAAGGTGAAAGGGGCGATGATGGGTGAGAGGAGTTGGTGTTGTTGGTGTTGGTGTTGGTGTTGTTGTTGGTGGTGGTGGTGGTGGTGTTGGTGTTGGTGTTGGTGTTGGTGTTGTTGTTGTTGGTGTTGTTGGTGTTGTTGTTGGTGTTGTTGTTGTTGGTGTTGGTGTTGGTTATTATTAAGACTTTTAGGGTTCGGATAGGATTATGGTTCTTAGAGATGAAAAACAGTTAGGGAAGGAAGAAGAAAAAGACTTGAGACGAAGAAGAAAGCAAAAAGAGAAGTAGATAATAATGAAAAAGAATAAGGGAAGGAGGAAGAAAAATAGTAATAAGGGAAGGAGGAATAAAGATGACTGAGATGAAGAAGAAAGCGAAAAGGGAAGCAAACATAATGAAAAAGAGTAAAAGAAAGAGGAAGTAAAAGAGTAAGGCAAGGAGGAAGAAAAAGAGAAATAAGGGAAGAAGGAAGAAAAAGAAGTGACTGAGATGAGAAGATGATGGAAAAGAGTAAGGGAAGGAGGAAAAAAAAGAGAAATAAGGGAAGGAGGAAGAAAAAGAGTAAGGCAAGGAGGAAGAAAAAGAGAAATAAGGGAAGAAGGAAGAAAAAGAAGTGACTGAGATGAGGAGATGATGATGCGCCAGAGATGAGGGTCGGGTATAGGGCATCTTGTTGGGTTGGTTGGTATTGAGGTCGGTGATAGGAATGGAAGGAAAGACGAGTGGAAAGGTTATATAGTTAATAGTTAGTAGTGGTGGTGGTGGATGTGAGAGGTGGTAGGTTGGTTGGTTGGGCTGGGCTGGGTGGAAGGCTAAGGAGTAGTAATAGGGGGATCTGTTTCGTGGCATAGTTTGAAGGAATCACAGACCTTTCAATTTCACCAACAAAATAATCTCTTCTTAATTTAA
>JAWZYT010001287.1:75000-100000 GCA_034508575.1 Petrolisthes manimaculis | reverse complement strand
TGTGTGTGTGTGTGTGTGTGTGTGTGTGTGTGTGTGTGTGTGTATGTGTGTGTGTGTGTGTGTGTGTGTGTGTGTGTCAATTATCGTACACTTCCTGGACACCGACCCTGAACTTCTACTGAAAGGGATATTTTTAACTCACATACACACACACATACACACACACACACACACACACACACATACACACACACACATACACACACACACACACACACACACACAAGCCAGGTAGGCAGGTAAGTATTGGTAATGAGATAAGAGGGTGACACGTTGGTATTAAGGAAGCAGGTAGGTAGGTAAGTAGGTATGTAGGTAGGGTAGGTAGGTAGATAGGTAAGTAGGTAGGTAGATTGGTAAGTAGGTATGTAGGTAGGTAGGTAAATAGGTAAGTAGGTATGTAAGTAGCTAAGTAGATAAGTAAGTTGGTTGGTAGGTAGGTAGGTAGGCAGGTAGATAGGTGGATAATAAGTAGATTGATAAATAGGTAAATGAGTAAGTAGGTAAGTAAATAGGTAAGAAGGTAGGTAAAGATATAAGTAGATAGTTAGTCAAGCAAACAGTGCCTTAGGTAGACTGCAGTTTAAGGCAAGCAGACACACAGACAGACAGACAGGCTAGGAAGCAACCAGACAGACAGACAGACAGACAGATAAGGTTTAGACAGAATACAGACAGAGAACAAGGACAGGTGATAGACAGACGAGATAAGGAGATAAGGAGAACAGACGATTGCAAGGAGGGATGAGATAAAAATGGCAAATGAGAGAGAAAGAGAAAGAGAGAGAGAGAGAGAGAGAGAGAGAGAGAGAGAGAGAGAGAGAGAGAGAGAGAGAGAGAGAGAGAGAGAGAGAGAGGAGAGAGAGAGAGAGAGAGAGAGAGAGAGAGAGAGAGAGAGAAAGGAATGAATGAGAGGAATAAAATGAAGAAGGGAGACCGTAGGAAACGAGGAAGGGAAGAAAAAGGAAAGGGAGGAAGACGATGAGGAAAGAGAAGAGAAATGAAGGGAAGGGAAGGGAAGAGAGGAGGAAGGGAAGAGAGGAGAAGAGAGAAGGAGAAGACAGCATCCCATGGAGCGAAGAGGACCTACACAAGATAATAATATACATACAAAGTGGTCAAACGGGATCCAGCCTGGGATAAAAATAAAAAAGTTAAAATAGAAGAGGTCCATGGTCATTCAGGCCTCCTTGCAGTACCCCAGCCACCAAAGCCACCCACTCAGCCAGTCAGCCACTATACACACACATATAACACACCAACCAGTACCAACCAATGCACACACACACACACACACACCAAACACTCATCACTACACACACACCAACTCGTCCACATCTACACACACACACACACACACCAAACACTCATCACTACACACACACCAACACTTCCACATCTACACACACACACACACACCAAACACTCATCACTACACACACACCAACTCTTCCACATCTGCACACACACACACACACACACACACACATCAGGTTTTAAGAATGGAATTTCAAAGGTGACCTTATACATAGGAGTGAGTATAATATAGTAGTAGTGGTGGTAGTAGTGTGTGTGTTTATTTATGTGTGTGTGTGTGTCTGTATGTGTGCAAGGATACCATCACTATCACTATCCTTTCATACATACACACACACGTATCTAACCCCCCCCCCACACACACACGTATTTAGCCCACACACATACACACACACACACACACATAAACACAAGCCATTACCCCCGACCTTCACCATCTCATTTTCTCTCATCAGTCCTTCACAAAAATGTCTCTACCTTCCTCCCTTCCTCCCTCCACAGGAAAGCGTTGATAATAATATGACACAAGGCCCGCCATTCACACCCCCTCTGGCGGTGTGAGACGGAACCACTGATATACAACAAGACCTTCCCCCTTCCAATCACACCCCATCTAGCGGCAGGGGATGGAACCACTATACTGATTTTCCACCCACTTTATATCTACAGTATATATGCCATTTTAATCACATATCCTGGCTCTAGCGGCAGGGGAAGGAACTACTCTATATTATAATTATAATATACAGCCATGACTGATAGTGCTTGACCAGGGTCCAAGGAGTGTTGGAGAGTAACTGAATAGAGTTCGAAAAAGTGAGTCTTCTAAACCTCTCTCAACGTTGAGAATGGTTTGGAAAATTCACTTGTTCGAACTCTGTTCAATTGCTCACCAACACTCCTTAGACCCTGGTCAAGCACTATCAGTCATGGCTGTATACATATATTGAGTTTCCCGCCTCTTTCTACCTCCCTAACCTAGCCTACAACAACGCTATTATTATTATTATTATTAGTATTAGTAGTAGTAGTAGTAGTAGTAGTAGTAGTAAACAATATATTCGTCAGAATATGATCACATAAACCTACAAACAGCACATAAAAATAATAGTAAATATAACCTTAGTGGTTTTCTCTAAGGGAATTCGTA
Organism: Petrolisthes manimaculis; assembly: GCA_034508575.1. Taxonomy (NCBI): domain Eukaryota; kingdom Metazoa; phylum Arthropoda; class Malacostraca; order Decapoda; family Porcellanidae; genus Petrolisthes; species Petrolisthes manimaculis. The sequence continues at coordinate 97,533 of JAWZYT010001287.1, read as the reverse complement.
CTATGTTATTTACTGTAAGAAAACACATCGTAACTCATAATATGTACACACAGTCGCGATACAAAATGTATATCCATGCTTGCTTTAGAATAGAGAGTGAAGGAGGGAGTGAGGGAGGGAGTGAGGTAGGGAGTGAGTGGGGGAGGAGAGAGGGAGAAGTAAGGAGGGAGTGAGGGAGGGAGTGAGTGAGGTAGGGAGTGAGGGAGGTGTGGTGAGGTATGTGGCGGAATCCCAGTCACGTCAGAGGTCAATGTCGGTGTGTATGTGTGACAGAGTGAGGTCACAGCCAGCCAGCCAACAAACCGGGTCCCCTTGTACTCCCTCAAGACACACACCCCTACCCCCACCCCTACCACGCCCCTGACACCCCTACCACCCCCCTGACACCCCCCCTCCCTAAGTCCCCCTACCCTGACCCCCACCCTCACCCTACCACGCTCCTGACACACACACACACCCTCACCTAGCTCCACCCTCGTAATACCCCCACTGTCACACCCTCACCCGGCCCCCTACTCCTCCTCCCTCCTTGCTCCCTCCACCACCACACCCCCTCCCCATCTCCCCTATCACTTCCACCCCTCCCCCCCACCCCCACCCCCACAGTTTAGAAAGTGAACCAAACCCCACCCACGGCTTCTCACTGTGGGAAACTCTCAGGGATTTTTTTTTATTGGGCTGAGAAGTTACGAGTAGAGTTTGTTGTTGGTTGTGTACTGTGTGTGTGTGTGGGGGGGGGGGGGGGGTTACATTTATTTTGTTTTGTTTTACTGATACACGTGACTCGAGGGGAAAAATAATATCTGGCAACACACACACACACACACACACACACTCTCAAACGTCAACACACACACACAAAATGATAATGGTTTAATATAGTCTAGTATATTAATCAAACTTTGAGATGCTGAAACAATAATCCTAGCTCAAACAACAACAACAAACAAAAACAATAACAATAAAAGCAATAACAGCAACAACAACAACAACAACAATAATGAATTCGCTCGTAGAGCGAAGACTTGGCGAAAGTATGGCAAAATTCAGACCCCTTGATTTTCGACCTAATGCTCAAATCTCGAGTTTTAGGAATACGACCATCGCTCAAGTACCACTAGAAGTAGAACTGAACATAGATTATTACAAAAAAGTCTGATCAAAATCAAATCTCTACAACCGAAATTATTGCGGTTTTATCAATTTTCAGTTTTTTTTTATAATTTTGACCTTGATTTTTTTTGCTTTTCACCTTGAAAAACAATAGGTGACCTAGAAATTTTGATGCCAACCTGTGGTGAAATTTTCAGCAAAATCGGACAAGAATTACGACCTGTAGACCGCGAAGCTACAGACATAGCCACAAACACACAAGATCACCGAGCAACATACTTGGCGAAATTTCGCCAAGTAACAATATCAAGAAAAACAAAACAATTACAACAACAATATCAAGAAAAACAACAAACAATAACAACAAAATCAACAACAGGTCATTGGCTATACTAATCACATCAGGGTTCATATAGATATGAACCCTGAATCACATATTATTGTTTACTTACTTACCTTTCGTTAACTTAGGGTTGTGTTGTGTTGTAGTCAGCAGCAGGTGGTTGGTTGTACACTCGTGATACATAATTTCGGACCAGAGTGTGAGGAGCAGAAAGCTTCGAATAATCACCTGGTATTGTTCATTTCCCCACCCAGTACACCTATGGAGGCTGAGTTCGAATGCAGGGTAGGCCTATGTGTGGTGCCTGCCGTTCGTCTTTGGTCAAGGATTACGTATCACGAGTGTACATTATATGGACGAGTTGCTGGATCTGTTGTATGTAAAATTGGAAGTGTAGTTTCAGGTACACGTTTCCTTTAAAGGAGATGAAGTTCAGTGTTGTTGTTGGTAGGTAGATCTGGAGAATATAAAGGATCCCTCCAAATTATTCCAAATAACAGAATACCATTAAGTTTGTTTGTTCATCTGGTGGTCATGTTTCCTGCATGTATACTTTGGAGGAATCAAGGCACTCCAATGTCCAATATAACACACAAAAAATTGTATTACCTTCTTAATTAAGTGACTCAGTAATTGGCAAAGCAATAACACTTATAATACTGTTGTATTGCAGCAGCAGTTACGTATATAGGATTTACATTTTCTATAATTATGTTGTAAAAGCCTCGAAAACAACAACAACAACAACAACAACAACAACAGCGTGTGTATACGAATTGTGGTGGTGGTCAATAGTGCAGTTGCCAAAAAAGGTATTGCGACAAATCTTGATGGAACTTTATCCATAGTAATATCCACAACTATTTGTAGGGACTATAAGCATGTATAACAGAAGGAAATATACATATCCTTCTGTAATACATACTTATAATCCCTACAAACAATTATGGACATTAATATATTTAATGTTGTATCAATAGTTGTCGCATTACCTTTTTTGACAACTACATACAGATCGATCACTGTGGGTTTGTTGTTATTGTTATTGTTGTTGTCACTGTATCACACACACACACACACACATCTCTACACACATCACGGTAATACTGATGAGAGATTCGAGTAAGTAACATGTAAGTGTGGCCTGGTGGTGGTAGTAGGGATAGGGATGGGGATAGGGATGCATGGGAGGAGGCTGCTTGATCTGTTCCATTCTCTGCTTCGACTCCTGCTTCGTGTCATTTATACTTGTTCCGAATAATATATTTTTTATGTTCTATTCTCTGCTTCGACTCCTGCTTCATGTCATCTATATAATACTTGTTCCGAATCATTGGTCTGTTTTGTTCTCTGCTTCGAGAATAGCAAGCAAGTAGAGTAAAGAAGAAGCAAGCACATAGAGTAAAGAGGAAGCAAGCACTAACTGACTGAGTGAGTGACCCTGGTATATTCTCTCTCAGCTGACTCCCTCCCTCCTCCACTCCACCCTCTCCTTCCCTCCTCCACCCTCTCCTTCCCTCTTCCACCCTCTCCTTCCCTCTTCCACCCTCTCCTTCCCTCCCCTGTTATGATGGGGGGACATATATGGTGTTGTTAACTGGCCACCTCCCTGAACACACACACACACACACATACAATCATACATACGGCGATATACTCATACACAGTATTACACACACATGCATACATACAGAACATACACGATCATACACACGGACACACACACATACATACATACAGTACATACACACGGTCATATCAACTAGCAAAAGCATCAAGGAGGCATTTTCCTTCCTTTCATAATAGGTTTAAATAAATTCAGAGACATCGAGTAATAATAATAATAATAATAATAATAATAATAATAATATGAACTGAGCCGCTAAAGACCACCATCAATTATCAGATAAATGTTTGGAAACTAATAAGAGTAAAATATTTGAAAACAATTACAGCAAAAATATGAAAGTGAACAAAAACACGCTGAGGACCAGACAATGTTGTTATCCATTGTAAAATTATAGTTTTCTTCAATTATAAAATATCATAGAAAATGTAATCTTTATATGGCTAACTAAGATAAAAGCATATAATTTCCTTGAAACTATATAAATAATATCTTTTGCCTGTAGTAAAATATAACTATTAAATTAGCTAATGACTGAAATTTACACCAAATCTACTGCAATAATAAGCCTACAGTACTTCACAAATAAATAAATAAATGAATATAATCAGTAAGTGACCCCAACCTTGACAACTTGGCCCCCTCCTTCCTTATCACTACTTAAGGCCCCATCAACTTGGCCCCCTCCTTCCTTATCACTACTTAACGGGATAGTATACTTTTGATAGATTGGAGTGTCTTGATTCCTCCAAAATATGCCAGGAAACAGGACCAGATGAACAAAAATAATGATGTTCTGTTGGCTGGAATAGTTTGGAGGAATCGATTGCTCCATATTTGCCAAGACAGTAATCGTGTAGGAGGGAGATCTTGGAGGCTTCTCTGATTCCTCCTGACTGCCACGAAACAAACCAGCTTCTTTAGTAAGCTATAATAAGTGGTGTTTGTTTGTTTCGTGGCAGGGTTAGGAGAACTCAGAAGCATCCCATTTTAATACACGCACTTCATAATATTATCTCTTGTTGTTACTCGTGTGTGTGTCTGTGTGTGCGTGTGTGTGTACTAACATAGGGCAAAGGCTGGTACGATATTATTGATTGTAATAATTAACACTGACTCGTGTGCTAAGGCTGGTACGGTATTCATTAACATTGTGTGTGTGTGTGTGTGTGTATTTTGGAAGGAACTCATGTGCGTGTGTGTACCGTATTTATTTAAAGAAAGTATAGTATAGTATAAACATTGTGACCGTAGCTTAATTAATTAATTAATATAACAATTGTGGGGTAGGGCCATTGAGCGATAGCCAGTTGACGATAGCCCAATAAAATTACACACACACACACACACACACACACACACACACACACACACACACTTATTTTGACCCCTCACAAATATTCAGCCGCAATCCCTGACCCAATTCACCCTTACCCTAATCCCCTTCCTAATCCCCTTCCTAATCCTCTGCGGGCCCCACAACTTGAACTTGAAGGTTAGGTTAGGTTGCTTTAGGTTGGGTTAGGTTCAGTTAGGGTAGGTTACGTTAGGTTAGGTTGGTTTCAGTTAGGTTCTGGTAGCATAGGTTGGGTTAGGTTAGGTTTGGTTAGGTTGTGTTAGGTTAGGTTTGGTTCGTTTCAGTTCGGTTAAGTTGGGTTAGGTTACTATTGGATTGACGAGATTAGATCATTTATTATCAAGTACTGTATGTTGTTCCTGTGTGTGTGTGCAATTTAAATAATTTTGACCTTCAAGTAATTAGAAGGCTACTGATTCCTCCTAACTATACGAGAAAACAGATGCCCTCAGTGGTACTAATTGTGGATCTGTGTTTTGGCATACAGAAGGAGGAATCAGCAGAGACCTTCCAAATTCACCAACAGAAAAATCTCCCCTTAATTAAAATAACCCTGTGATCTTGTATGACACTTGGCGGCTTCTGATTCCTCCTGACTATGCCAGTGTAGGTGGTGTTTGGTGGCAATGTTTGAAGAACCCTCGAACCTCCAATTTTCTGACTGTCGTAATGATAATATCGTGTTTTATATTTACAGCGGAAAATAGACGAGACGAGACGTGCCAGCACCTACAGTAGAGATGTCGGAGGAAGAAATTGAAGGGTTCCAGGTGTTGGTGGAGTCGTTAGTCCAGCAAGGCGTCCAATATATGTTTGGTGTACGTATTATTAACTTGACCTGTTATCATGTAATATGTATGTGATTAGTGTATGTATTATTTTACCTTTTTGAGTGTATGTAGTATTGATGTGACCCGTTATCATTCAGTACTGTATATGTTTGGTGTATGTATTTATTTGACCTTGTTTGGTGTTGGTGTTATTAATTTGACCCATTATCATTATCCAGTATGTTTGGTGTATATGTTATTTGACCTTGTTGGGTGTAAATAGTATTAATTTGACCTGTTTTTATTATCTTTGGTCTGAGACTTTCCTGTGGGAGAATTAAATTGTCAGTTTGTTAAAAAATTCACCTTAACAGTTACAGTATAATATTTTGTTTTGTATCTATATTGGCCCCGAGCATGTTTACATTATATTGTATACATGCCCAGGATATGTTAAATAATTAGGGCTAAGGCTAATTATATATAGGCTACATACGATACTGAACTTCTTCCTTTTGGTATTACAGTACTGTATTATTTTTCATCGTAACACTTTTTTTTTTAGAATATGTTCTTGTGTAATGCTGTGATGTCTTGGTGATGATTCTAATTCAAAAGATTTCCAGGCCTTCAATACATAATAATTATGCTTTGTTAATTATTGCCATTCCAACATTAACACTTAGAACTGTGTACTGTATTGTACTACTGAACAGTTGTATTTTTATTGTTATAGATAGTGGGAATCCCTGTTATGGAGGTGGCAGTGGCAGCTCAACAAGTCGGTATTAAGTATATTGGTATGCGTAATGAACAAGCTGCTTGTTATGCTGCACAAGCTATGGGTAAGATATATAGAAGTACATGTAGTCTACTCAATACATTGTCAGTTGTCCCAGAGAGACCCTTTATAGAAACCTTACAGATACTTATACAGTAATATATTCATTATTGTTAGGCCACACATTTGTTCTATCTAATACCGAGTGGCTTTCTTTATTCCTATCTGGTAAAAAAATAAGGAATAATTTTTCCAAGAGAGATGAGGAATTTATATGATAGGTACAGTTGTGGCACATAATCCTTTACCAGGGTGTAAAGGGAGGTCTGGACTAGGTGCTGTGACTGAACAATATTGGGTAATATGCAGTTTTTCTCTTGTACTGTACTGTAGAGTGTAGTTACCCTTATACTGTATTTATGACTGAGATTTTCTGTCAGCATTATCGTTTTTCTTGTCTTAATACCAATTTGTTGGTTATGAATCAAGGCATTATTTTTAGGTTAGTTGAACTCATTTTTAACCGAATTCCCTCAGAAGAGAAAATTTCACATGATGATTACTGTACCATCTTCAATTTTGTTAAATACTATACCTGTAGTACTGTATATAGAACTATGTAATACTGTACTTCATAACACCAGAACATTTTACCACATTAATATCCTGTGTTACTAAATAATATAAAGTTAGTTTAGCCTTGTGCTATATGTGACTTCACTAACAAACTCTTATCCTTCATACACTATTATAGGTTACTTAACTGGAGTACCTGGTGTGTGTCTGGCAGTATCAGGACCTGGACTATTGCATACCATTGGAGGCCTGGCCAATGCTCAGAGTAACTGTTGGCCTGTACTGGTGATTGGAGGAGCCAGTGATGAAGATCAAGAGGGGCTGGGAGCTTTTCAGGAATGCCCACAGTTGAGTACCATCGTCACACTATGAAATGGGAACAAATGCAGAAACTTGTCTCAAGCAATGCTGATACATTATTTTCAGAAATTGCCTAGTATGATACAAGTACATCGGTACTTACTTGTGATATTAACTTGAGAGGTACTGTACCAGGTATAATCAAACACTGAACATAAAAGAAAAAAAAAGTTAAACCACTTACTGTATATGGAAGCCACATGTCATGAGAGTTTCTCATAACTTTATAGGTTGAAGCTTGCCGCCTGTTTTGTAAGTACTCTGCTCGTCCTCCAAGGATAGACACCATTCCTTACCATGTTGCAAAGGCAATCAAATGTGCAACATATGGTCGTCCTGGACCAGCTTACCTGGATATGCCGGGGAATATATTGTCTGGGACAGTGATGGAATCTACTGTTACCCAGTTCCCGAGGTAATGTAGTCTGTTCAAGAATGACAGTATATTATTACTGTCTTTTTCAACTGATTTCCTTGCTTTTATTGTACAGTATCAATTTTTTTTTTTTTTAATTGTACTGGCACACAATTTCATGAATTATACTGTACAGATTGTGAAAGAAGACAATCTAACTTTAGTTGAGACAATATTGACACAGCATGCATTTTTAATACAGCATACAGGGAAGGAGTGAGGCACCAGAGCTTGAGATAAAAATGTTCACTCTACCAATGACATTTATAGGTGCTGGCCCACACCATCTTCACTAGCCAACCCTCATGCCATCTCTGAGGCTGTATCACTCATGACAAGTGCCAAGAGGCCATTAGTGGTGGTGGGAAAGGGAGCTGCATATGCTCGGGCAGAAGAGGAGGTGCGACAGCTGCTTGAGAAGACTGGTTTACCCTTCCTTCCCACACCAATGGGTACTATTATCTATTAAAATATACAAACCTTCACAGGAAAAATATACAGTATTATTCATGTATAGAGTTTCTATTATCACTGTTATCTATTTTTATCTAAGGTTCTCCCCTGTGTAGATTTTTATTTTATTATTGGCTAAATATTTATAACTAATTTGTATGGGTAGACAGCCCTACCCAGGGAGATACTACTACCAATGTTTTGGGAGACTCATGAAATCACCCAAATAAATATTGCTTATTTTCTCTTTCTGCTGACAGGTAAGGGTTTAGTGGCTGATGATCATCCCCAGTGTGTTGCACCAGCCAGGTCCAGAGTGTTGCTGGAGGCTGATGTCATACTCCTGCTGGGAGCCAGACTCAACTGGATGCTCCACTTTGGTCGACCTCCACGCTTTGCACCTGATACCAAATTCATACAGGTCTGTGTTTGGGTCATGTATGTACAAGAACAAGAACTGATGGTTTAGTCGCCCAACAATTGTGTATTATGTCATCTCTTGATATATTAGGTTTGCCATTCTGCCTCCATGATTATTGAACAGAATATAATAATGCTCTTGATTTGTATTTTTTTTGATGCAGTAACTTCTTTACACTCCCTGAACAGCAATGTCATATTTCCTCTGCTAGGGTCTGTTAATTTATTTTCAATAATAACTTGAAAAACTCATGCCTTCCTTACTTGCTGTTCAGGAATATTAAGAAAGAAGCTAAGTTATAGATATACTGTACTGTAAAGCCCTGGTCACCAAGCTCCATGCATTATGTCAGGTTGATATTTGTGCGGAAGAGTTTGACAACAGTGTACGAGGGAGTGTGTCTTTGCTGGGAGATCTAAAGGCAGTGTGTGGACAACTGGCTGAAGCACTACCCACCAATAGCTGCTCTAAGAACTCACCTTGGTGGAACCGCATTCAGGAAAAGATACACTCTAACATGGCAGTGACTAAAGTAAGAAATGTTCATATTGTGGCTGTAAATGACATGATTGATGAAATTGTGACTTACATTCAGGCATTGTGGTTTTGTTGTACAAAGTATTAAAGTTTTATATGCAAAAGTGATACAATACTGTACTATATTATTTTCTCGTACATCATAAATATCTTAATTCTCTTTAAATTAGTTATCAAAACTGTCCTACTGTATATAAATAATGGGAATGGCAAAGCATCACCATGTGTATGTACCCAAATGATGATGATAATCCTTTAGAAATAAGATAGTTTATCAATAGTTTATTTGAAAGATTGTTATACATATTTGACATTTTGCATGAACTTTCACAGAAAATGGCTGAGGACACATCTGAACCACTGAACTACTACGCTGTATTCCACCACCTACAACAGCTGCTGCCTTCAGACTGCATCATTGTCAGTGAAGGAGCCAACACTATGGATATTGGTCGCACCATTCTTCTAAACAAGTACAGTACCATCAGTGTTGTATTCTTTGATGATCAGCTTATATTTTTGCATAATTAGTAAGTCCTGTCAATAATCTAGGAAAATACAATGTTCTAGATACAGCTTACAGTATGTATATCATGAGAAAACTGGAGTCTTTTGATATTAAGTATTGCCCATATCTCTAAAGTCAATATCCCCTACAAGGTTATATGATTAATTTATACGTAGGTAGTGCAGACACAAAAGAATGAAAAACAGCCATTTTGTAAACCTTCAGGTTGCCTCGGCACCGGCTGGATGCAGGAACTTTTGGGACAATGGGTGTTGGGCTCGGATATGCCATAGCAGCTGCTCTGTGGGTAAAAGATAATGCCCCTGGAAAACGAGTGGTATGTGTGGAGGGAGACTCTGCATTTGGCTTCAGTGGCATGGAGTTAGAGACCATCTATAGATATAACCTCCCCATCATTATCATCATTGTCAACAATAATGGTGGGTATTATATTGGTAGAGATGAGAGAATAATTGCTGAATATATTTCCTAAAAGAGGAAGTTGCATCTTTTCAGAGGACTATTAACCAAGTGTCACCTCTACAATGCATGATTTTCCTTTTCTCCCTGGATGCATAATGTAATGTTAAGTAATAATAAAGTATATGTACTGTAATCAATATACTGTAGAAATGTTGACATGATACCTAAATATGTTAATTACTTTTGCTGAACTGTGATATTCTATTTCTGCATACCACTCGTCAACACAATGACATATTCTTCAGTTTTTACAGAACAGAATCTTTACCTTGAATTTATTATGTTTAGGAATCTACGGAGGTCTTAGTGAAGAATTGTACAAGGATATACGTGATGGTATGGATACTACACTGGCAACACCCCCTACCACCCTCTTGCCAAGTGCACACTATGAGAGGATGGCTACTATATTCAACGACTCTGGCCACTTTTGTTCCTCTATATCCCATCTGCAGCAGGTAACATCTCAGGCATTGACAGACAGCAGTAAACCCACACTCATCAATGTCATGATTAATCCAATGGCTCAACGTAAAGCTCAAGATTTTGACTGGCTAACACGTTCTAAACTGTAAGATGAATAGAGCAGTCTTGGTTCATATATCTGTTTATATTATAGTAATAGGTTCATATATCTGTTTATATTATAGTAATAGTTTCAATGTATTTTGTGGAGAAATAGCATAAGGTCATTGTTATATGCTGAAGAATATTTTTTATATGGCTACCATATACCGTAGAATATAGTATAGATTAGAATACAGTATAACCAAGTTATTTTTATATAGTGTACAGTGATGAAGGTGAAATGGGAAGGGGAGTAAAATGTGTACCATACAAATAGATGGTGAGATGTCTGTACCTGGCATCAGTGAAAATATGACTTATAACAACTCTAATGCTGTAAAAAGGAACTGCCTGTACTGTAGTGTGTACTTGTAGCCCATCTAGCTGGGACAATAAGAATATCTCAATCATCAACCAAACTCACACATTGTACAAAGTATGAAAGTTCACTAAACTGTAAATGGAATGTTCTCAATAACCACTTTAATGGGTAAAAACTAGTGGTCTCCTTCATACTTGGTAAGTATTGTAAGTATAATATGGGATTCAAATCCAGTAAAGAAAACATGATAATAAGACAAATAATTGACTTTTCATTTATTACTATTATACTGTACTACAATAATATTTAACAACATTTATGACAATCATTGAAGATATATATAATTATAACAAACTTTTATTTCTGATGTTTAGAAATGGAATTCAATTTCGTCTTAAAGAACTGTATAGGCTTACCTTAAACATAGTAAAAAAAAAATCCCCAAACAATGCAACTATAAAAATGAAATTTCTGTGCAAAATAAATAAATTTAAGAAGCATACTGCTTTACAAGACGGTTGAATTCTTCCTCCTTCATCTTGATGTCTTCTACAAACTTGTGGGTTTTGTGGTCATCTCTAAGTTGTGCCAAATACCTGCTGGCAACCTGAAATATTTCCAGTCATATTATGCTATGTATGATCATTTTCTAGCAATATATTTCTGCAACTATGATAATATCCAATTCCTTCCCAGAATAGGAGAATGTGGACAATTTATACAAAGAGAGCAATCAGTAATTAGTCATGAATGATACATTCTCATATAGAAATCATTGTAAAAACATTTCATTAGGTAATATATTGGAATGATAACTACAATCCCCCTTTTCAAGTGGAAAAGGGAAAAAATACAGGCAAATAAAAGTTAGAATGATAGTGTATAAAAAAATAAAAGGCCCACTGTTTGAACAACAATATCTCTTCCAATTTCAATATTTAAATTGCTTAACCTGTTAATCCCATTAGACTGACAACCTTACCTCCTGAGGCTTATCTGTATGATGCGCTAATACCATGAGGTTGATAAGTGTATCAGGATTGTTGGGATCCTTATCCAAAGCCTCTTGTAGAGCCCCTTCAGCCTCCTCATTCTTAGCTTGACCAAGAAAACACACTGCTTGGCCATTGAGGAGGACTGGGGTGCTACTGTTCTTGTCCATCAGTTCTTGGAAGATGTAGTATGCATCTTGTAATTTCTCCCCACCCTGATTTACATAAAGAATGGTATACATTAGCAACCCCCTAATAACAAATATAACTAACTTTAGGCCTAACAGCAGTAAAATATCTGGTAGTATGATTCATTTTGTTTGTTTTGTAAGTGGGAACAATACCAGCACTGGTACAGTAGTAAGAGGTTTTGACCGTGTGACAACAAATGCCTATTTTGCTACCCATACTGATGACTAGATACTAAAAGATGTCGAAAACAATACCCGTGTGACATAGCCTTGGTTTAATTCCTTACTGCATCTGCTCTACAGTTGGTGAATACTCTTATTGACTCTTCTGTCTGAAGATGATCTATGATATGTACAGTGCCATGAAACATACATACAGATGTTGGCTTTGACTCCACTGTACATCCAATTCTTAAAGAACACATAAAGGCATTTTTGTGTAATTACAACTCTAAAACTCTCAAAGTTAATCCCACAGGAGAGATTATAATACTTATGATAATGAATCTGTACATCTAAAATTCCCAAAATTCAAAACAGGCATTTCACTAACTGTGGCAATGTGCGTCCAGGCTTGAGCCATCTGTGTCAAAGTAGCATCGTCATCCTTCTCTTGCAGAGTTTTAAGTTCCTTTCGGGCTGCATCAGGACGCTCCATTTTCAGGTAAGTTTGAACCATCAGGGCACGGCTTAAGAGAGAAACAGATGCAGTCTTAGTGTGGAATGTGAAAAGGCAAAGTGTGTAGGCCCTTGTACAGTACATTGACTATGATGAAAATTAAGGGTTGTGGAGGAAGAGTCACAGAGTCATCAATCTTTTGGCAGAATCGGTAAAATGTCCATGATTCCAGTTAAAAACTAAATAAATTATTATCATAATGTAATGAGTGCATTCGTGGGCAAAAGAATGTTAAGTAGATGTATATAGTCAAGACAGTTGCTTCAAACTGGAGTATATTAAATCAACATGAACATCAATACACTCAGAGATAAAAAACAGTATGGTAATAATGTGAGGTAAAAAAATTCAGTGAGGTGTGGGTGTTTTCACTCTCATTGTCGCCATAATCATAGTGGGGGCACTCCCAACAGGAAAAAAGGTATTACCAATATATAAATGAATGTAGAGTACCAGTATGTATGCATGACAGAAAAAAGCATTGGCATTATACAAATGAATGTAGAGTACCAGAATGTAAGTATGACAGCTGTACAGTGCTTAAAATCAACCAGTGGTATCCTTACCATTCAAGTGCATCTGATTGGTTGAGGACCCTGAGTGCTCCCTCATAGTTTTCCTCATGGCAGTATATAGTTGCTGCTACAATTAATAAAGCTGTGTTGGTCAGGTCCACATTTCCACTAAGCTGAGACTCCAATTCACTCACAACAGTTGACCTAAAACAACAAAATATATAGAATTAGGCAAGGAGTTCTTTTCATCATTCATTGCAATAAAAAATACTGAATTAAGCAACATATATGGACATCAACTTTAAATGCATTATGAAACCAATAATAATGCCCTTAAAAGTATAAGTTATATTAAGATGATGCTAATGCAGTAAAGTTCATTATACTCTAACTATTAATATGAATTTACCTGTTCTCTGGTGACTGCAAATAACGAGCCAACAGTTTGAGAGCCTGCAGAGGGGCAGGCGCTGACGGCTTAATTTCACTCTGGACAACACCATACTTACGTTGGCCAATTAATGATCTGTACAAAAACACATCACGCTCTAGGCGAAGCTCTGGGGAGCTTGACTGAAATAAAAAGTAAAAATTAATAAAGCTTATTAGAAAATACAAGTTTTTTACTGATCAGAAATATCGCATTACTGTACATAACATAAAGAAACTCCATTTCCTTGTGTCTGCAGCTGTATTTAATATATAGTTGATAATAGTCCTGAAAAAACTGTCTGCCAGACTCTCATTACTATTCTTAAGTTTTTTACAGGTTTCTTGTTTTTCTACTATCTGCGTTAAATTTCGGAGTTACAAAGATCCCAGGTCATTTCCTGTACTTTACGGGTTATTTCCCGGTAGTTTGCCCAGGTTAGGTCCCGGTAGTCCGATGCAGTCTAGGTTAAGTTAGGTTAGGTAAGGTCAGGCTAATTTCAAAATGCCCTATCTTGGGTATTTGCAGAGGAAATGTCATAGAAGAAAATGGTTTTAGAATTGTGTAAATAAGTGGGTAATGAAGGTAGAAAAACCGTACGCAATAACGGTATTTCTTTCAATATTTACCATTAATTCTTTATATTTCCCAATGATATGGCCAAAATTAACCTAACCAAAATAATGTATGAAGAACATTTAACGAAAAGCTGAAAAAAGGACACGTTCTTCAGAAATACCATCTGAATAACGCACCACTTAATTAACTTACAGGATTAGATTATCATTATTATTATTATTACCTTAAACTACACTCCAAACTCCAAATTACCTGTAGCTTTTGAGCCTCATTGATACAGTGTTGAAAGTTTCCAATATAAAAAGAATTCTTCACTTCAAACAGCTCGTCTATATCTGGGGTGGCCATGTTGACAAGTGATCAGTGTTGCCAGATCTGTTTGGCATAATTACCCCAACTTCATCATCAGAAGTTTCCATTATTTATACCTCCATAATTCCCTGTTTTACTCTGAAACATTGACGGTTTTTTTTTGTATTTGGTATGGTTAGAAATGTCTCTGTTTGTTCTTTGGGCGATCTTTATATATAATTTCCCCATAGGCATTTCTGTCCATAGCAAATTCCCTATACCTGGCAACATTGTGCCAAGTTGACAAGTATTCAGTGTTGCCAGGTCTATTTGGCATACATACCACAGTACTTTAACTTTAGCATCAGAATTTCCCTTTATTTTTACCTACATAATTCCCTATCTTACTCTGGAACATTGAATTTTGGTCTGGTTAGGAATTTTTCTGTTTTCACTTTAGACGATTTTTATATTACTTTCCCTGTGTGGACTTCAAAATTTTCTAAAACAAGAAAAATTTCCCTAAATCTGGCAACACTGCTGAGCTGATACAAGTGACCAACATGTCTTTTATTATGTATATTTGTTTCTTTTTGTTTTTAATCACCATTAGCCTTATATGATTGACCTTGTGCTATCTGAAATATCTTATATAATATTCTGAATGTTATCTGTTATCGTATTTTATCAAAGTACCTGGTTATTTTCACAATTAATTTCTATCATTGTGTTGCATAAGTTGGTATTCCTGATGGTTGACGTGTCGGCAATGTTTTGCTTATATAGACGTCATCTGACTGCCCCGCCGCCTCGTCGCCGCCGACGTTCGAGTTCTAATTCATGACATTTACACGGTTTTAATGTGGCTTATTAAGTTATATATTATGGTCTGATGCACATAATCTACAACAAAGAGTTAAGAGGGTAGTTCAAGGGTGGCAAATCTGGAGTAATTTGTTCCTTCAAATTATTCCAAGCAACAGGTCACCAGTAGTTTTGTTAGTCCGGTACTGTTTCATGGCATACTTTGGAGGAATCAAGAGCACACCAGCTATCTTCTGAGGGACTTGGTGGCTTCCGTTTCCTCCTGACTATACCCCGAAACAAACTCCTTCCATAAATATAGGTGGTGGGTGTTTCGTGGCAATGTTTGAAGGACTCACTCACCTCCAATAATTATCTGACTGCATCACAGGGTCCCTTAATAAATAAATAAAGATCACATTTGGTAAGGACAGAGAAGGAGGTCAGTGTGTGTGTGTGTGTGAAATATATATATATATATATATATATATATATATATATATATATATATATATATATATATAGAGAGAGAGAGAGAGAGAGAGAGAGAGAGAGTCTAGGTGGGTGGAGAGCAATAGTATAGATGTAAAGGGTTAGCAGAGGATGTTGAAGGTTTACACACACACACACACACACACACACCTGACCCCGTTCGTTGTATCAATCCTGCCTGACCTCTTGTATTTATGCTTAGTGCCCCCCAAACACACACACACACACACACACACACCGTTGTATAAATCATGCCTGACCACTTGTGCTTGTAATATGCTTAATGCCCCCCCCTCCCTCCCCCCCCCCGTCCCCATCTACCCCCCCCCCCCTCCCTTCGATACTGACCTTTACCTAGAATTGAGGTTAGGTTGGTGATTTTATATTGGAGTTATTTACACCAACCTCTGACCTGAAGAAGCATACATACATACATACACATATATATATACATACTAAATACATTATGCATACATACTGTACATACATTCATACATACATACACACATACATACATACATAAATATATACACACATACATACATACATACATACATATCTACACACATACATACATAGATATATACATACATACACACATACATACATACATACATACATAGCGATTTTTTTGTCGGTAAAAGCTCCATCCTCCAGAAACTGTTTATTTTTTTATGGCCCCCGAGGAGGAAAAAAGTGATTGATTGAGAGTTGGGACAGTCGGCACAAAAGGTGACAGATGAAAATGAGCACACCAAAATAATAAAGCAAGCTATTTTACTATATTTTTATTTGCCATTTTTATATTATATCAAGGCTAATTAAGTTATATTGATTTTTAGGATAACCGAAAAAATTGAGCTTAGAATAATATTTTTTTTTTTTTGCTTTTTATAGCTATCACCTCATTTCTAAAAAAAAGTCATCAAACGTTAATTGTCTCCAGTATTCCTTAATTAAGAAGAGAACAAGTCACAGACAACTTTATATCACTGTATTCTCATCTACCTTGAACGGTATCTGGGTGTCGCATAGGAGAGAGAGAGAGAGAGAGTGAGTGTATGTATGTTTGTGTGTGTGTGTGTGAGAGAGAGAGAGAGAGAGAGAGACAGAGAGTATTTAATATTATGTGTGTGTGTGTGAGAGAGAGAGAGAGTCTGTGTGTGTAAGAGAGAGAGCGAAGAGAGAGTATGCTTGTGTGTGTGTGTGTGTAACTATGCAATTATGGGATGCCGTACCCAACCAACTCTGCTGCAGGGGAAAGTAGATGATTGTTGAGGAAGGCCAGATTGGAAACTGAACTAAGGGCATAATGATTCACTTTTGGTACATTGGAGTGCCATGATTCCTCCAAAGTATGCCATGAAACAGGACCAGATGAACAAAATTAATGGTATTCTGTTGCTTGGAATAACTTGGAGGAATCAGTTACACTCCAGATTTGCCAACACTGTATGTGATCGCGTATGAAAATTGGAGGCTTCTGATTCCTCCTGACTATGCCACGTAACAAGCTCCTTCCATATAGGGGTTGTTTCGTGGCAATGTTTGAAGGACCCATTTACCTCACAGGGTCTCTGAGATCCACCTTACCTAACCAACCACTCATTCAAAGGTTTTTTATTTGCTTGTTTTTTTCTGCCCAAAATATATGAGCACAGAAATTATATAACGCTACACCAAGCTAGTCTGTTTTGTGGCATAGTTACGAGGGAAGAAATAGTAGCTAACAACCCGGGTTTTTTACGACAACCCGGTTTTTTTTCGACAACCCGGGTTTAGCCATCATTTACACCAGCTATTAATATTTACCAACGTAATATTTACACCAATCCTTAATATTTACCCACGTAGCCTATTCGTAATGTATGTAGTGTTGACCATACCAGTGTCTATATTGTGGTATAATTTAAAGGGATAAAAAGTAACCTAAATTACTTTCTTTAAAAACTTATAGGTATACTCTTTTACACCAACCATTAATATTTACCCACACACGTACTCGTATTACATATGTGAATGACCAAGACGAATACCAGGCCAAGGTGTGTCCAGTACCGTATGTAGTGTACGAGGTGTGTAGCCGTGACATTACCTGTTTGGTGTGTGTGTTTATATGCCCTTGCCAAATTACACAACATTTCTTGGAAGTTGAAGGAGGTGGTGGTGGTGGTGTCTGTGTTGTGTTGCTGTTTGGGTTGAATGGCTTAAGGGGGTGTGGGAATAGGGGGACAGGCTTGGGGGGGATTTTGGGGGGTACAGGAGTAGAGGGACAGGCTTGGGGGGGATTTTGGGGGGTACAGGAGTAGGGGGACAGGCTGTATATTCGCATTGCAAAATATATATAGGAATAGTGCAAAGAAGATTATTTTAGTCGAAGGTAAAGTTTAATATCAACAGCCTACAAATACAGCCTCCTTATTAACCCACTGAAAACAGACTGGAGGATGGAGGAAAACAGACTGGAAGATGGAGGAAAACAGACTGGAGGATGGAAGAAAACAGACTGGAGGATGGAAGAAAATAGACTGAAGGATGGAAGAAAACAGGCTGGAAGATGGAGGAAAACAGACTGGAGGATGGAAGAAAACAGACTGGAGGATGGAAGAAAATAGACTGAAGGATGGAAGAAAACAGGCTGGAAGATGGAGGAAAACAGACTGGAGGATGGAAGAAAACAGGCTGGAAGATGGAGGAAAACAGACTGGAGGATGGAAGAAAACAGACTGGAGGATGGAAGAAAACAGACTGGAG
This sequence comes from Petrolisthes manimaculis, assembly GCA_034508575.1. Taxonomy (NCBI): domain Eukaryota; kingdom Metazoa; phylum Arthropoda; class Malacostraca; order Decapoda; family Porcellanidae; genus Petrolisthes; species Petrolisthes manimaculis. Next base: position 79,173 of record JAWZYT010001287.1, on the reverse strand, counting down.
GATGGAAGAAAACAGACTGGAAGATGGAGGAAAACAGACTGAAGGATGGAAGAAAACAGACTGGAAGATGGAGGAAAACAGACTGAAGGATGGAAGACGGATGAAAATGGGCATCAGATTTATATAATAAGTCTACGTCTGGTAACAACTGGCAACACTGTCATGGCGTGGGCAGGACGAAGGGATATAAAGCAGGGCCCCACGTCTCGACCTCAGCCACTCGCTTCCCAGATTTCGTGAGGGCAACATGAAGGCCTTTGTATTGCTAGGTAAGTGGTGGTGGTAGTGGTGGGACCCCGACCCCCTTGACACCAATTGAAAACATCTATTTTTAATTATGGGGAAAGTTTTTATGTGTTGGTGAATCTGGAGCAACTGAATCCTCCAAAGTATCTATTTATAATTTAGGGAAAATATTTGTGTTGGTAAATCTGGAGCAACTGAATCCTCCAAAGTTCTGTATCTATTAATTAATGGGGAAAGTGTTGTGTTGGTAAATCTGGAGCAACTGAATCCTCCAAACTATTCCAAGCAAAAACAAAACACCATTATTTATGTTCATCTGGTCCTGTTTCCTGACATATATACTTTGGAGGAACCAAGGCACTCCAATGTATGTATGTATGTACCAAAAGTATAATTATTAGTAACTCACTTGCGGGACCCTGTGATCGTGTACGAGACATACTTGGAGGCTTCTGATTCCTACTGACCATACCACGAAACAAAAAAACTCCTTCGATATATATAGGTGTGTGTGTTTTGTATCAATATTTGAAGGACTCGTTAACCTCCAATTTTCTGACTGACTACATACATACATCACGGGGATCCTTATGGGAAAATTCTGTTGTTGTTGTTTTTTTGTGTGTTTTTTTTTTTTTTTTTTTTTTTTTGCTGATTCCCTCACACTATAAATTATGTGCCACGAAACAGACGATCTTATTGTTTCTTTAAATAAGGGATCTGTTTGGTGGCACAATTTGGAGGACTCATATGCAGAGACTTTCCTTAACTTCACCAATTTCTCCTTCAGGGGGTGCGGGAGTAGGGGACAGGCTTGAGGGGTGGGTGGGGGGGGGGACTGTGTGTGTGTGTGTGTGTGTGTGTGGGAATAGGGGGGGGACAGGCTTGGGGTGCATGGGTAGAAAGCCTGTCCCATATTCCCGCACCCCCTAACCCCTCCCCCCCACCCCAAGTCTATCCCCCTACTCCCGCACCCCCCAAAAAAAAAACTAACCCCCCCCCCCCCTCAAGCCTGTCCCTCTTTTCCCGCACCCCCTTAAAAGGATATAACCCGTGATGCAGTCAGAAAATTCGAGGTGTATAAAAGAGTCCTTCAAATATTGCCACGAAACACACACACACACACACACCTATATAGAAGGAGTTTTGTTGTTGTTTCGTGGCATGGTTAGGAAGAATCAGAAGCCTCCACCTAATAACTCTCACATACACGGTCACAGGGTCATGTATTGAAGTTTATTATAAGCAAAGTCTGGGTGAGAGATTAATGTAAAAACTAGGTTGACCTCAATAGACACGTGTGACCTTTTGTCGTGTGTAATTGCTATGTTATGGAGAGAGAGAGAGAGAGAGAGAGAGAGAGAGAGAGAGAGAGAGAGAGAGAGAGAGAGAGAGTAGAGAGAGAGAGAGAGAGAGAGGTCAGATATATTAATTATCAACAAGATTGAATGTACAATTATAACAATACGTTGTTTTTATTATTATTATTATTATTATTATTATTATTATTATCATTATCATTATCATTATTATTATTATTATTATTATTATTATTATTATTATTATTATTATTATTATTATTATTATTATTATTATTATTATTATTATTATTATTATTATTATTATTATTATTATCATTATCATTATTATTATTATTATTATTATTATTATTATTATCATTATTATTATTATTATTATTATTATTATTATTATCATTATTATTATTATTATTATTATTATTATTATTATTATTATTATTATTATCATTATTACTATGATAATGATAATATTAGTTTTTTACTACTCTTGTCGTTCTTTTTATCGTATCGTTGTTGTTACGTGGATATAGCTGGGTTTTTATTGTTTTTTGTTTTTTTCTGGTGGTACTTAAAAAAAATTCTGTAGTCATTGTTTTACTTAGAGGTGAAGGACAGCAACTGAACGGGGAAGTTTTGTGTTGGTAATTCTGGAGCAACTGAATCCTCCAAACTATTCCAAGCAACAGAACACCATTATTTTTGCCCCTCTGGTCCTGTTTCCTAGCATACTTTGGAGGAATCAAGGCACTCCAATGTATGAAAAAAGAACTACCACCTTAAGCCACTATTACTCAACAAGGACACCAAGTTCAGTTCACATAAAGGTCTTCTATGATTTTATTATAAGGGGAAGGTGGAGGCTAATTTATAGTAATTTTACGACTTGCTACACATAGGTTAAAAAAAGTGTGTGTGTGTGTGTGTGTGAGAGAGAGAGAGAGAGAGAGAGAGAGAGAGAGAGAGAGAGAGAGAGAGAGAGAGAGAGAGAGAGAGAGGGAGACTGTAGTGCCTTGATTCCTCCAAAGTTTACCTGAAAACAAACCCAGATGCAAGACAAATAATGGTATCCTGTTGCCTGCATGGGATAGTTTGGACTTTGGAGGAATCATTTGCTGCAGATTTACCACCCAGAAATAAAAAACAGAGACACCACTGAGGATATGACGCACTTACGAGTCAGAAAAAATTACCCACTTAGTTAGGAAGTTACCATAGATTTAATGCCAAGGTTGTAACGTAACGATTGAATAACACACACACAAAAAAAAAACATACACATACACACACACATACATACGCACATACACTCAAGTTTTTTTTTTTTCGCTGGTGTGATGGAAGGGTTTTTTGCTGTTGTTGTTGTTGTTGTTGTTGTTGTCAGGTAATAAAAGTCAGGTAACATACATTTATCACGTCACCACACACACACATACACACACACACACACACACACACACACACACACAGCCTTGCAACACCTTTCAATGATACAACCAGCCTCAGGGAATAATATTATGCCATACTATATAGATGATGCTCTCTCTCTCTCTCTCTCTCTCTCTCTCTCTCTCTCTCTCTCTCTCTCTCTCTCTCTCTCTCTCTCTCTCTCTCTTTTTTCGATACAACACAGCTGACATTTGGTTCCCTTTGATTGAACAGTGCATATTTAGCATTACATTCTTGCCATGGAGTGTTACAAGGTGATCAGCTAATAATTCTTAGAACTCACTTCAGCTCAGGATAGCAACCTACTGACCACTCTCACTCTCTCTCTCTCTTTTTTTTTCTCTCTCTCTGTTTACCACTCTCTCGCTTTACTTTCTCTCCTTCGGTCTATCTGCCTCACTCTCCCTTACTATCTCTCTCTCTCTCTCTCTCTCTATCTCTCTTTCTCTCTCTCTCTCTCTCTCTCTCTCTCTCTCTCTCTCTCTCTCTCTCTCTCTATTCCTGAAACCTGTAACTCTCAGTGAGGCATTGAGACTCTTTTTTATCAGGCATTGTAACCCTTAAAATTAGACCATGGACCATAACCCCATTCCTGAGATGACGAGGAAGTCATTATTCTTGCATACTGATTTACTGACAGACACAAAACAAATAAGGAATTGTACAGTTGAACACAGGAATGGGTGGTACAGCCCTGGAGGTGAAATATACTTGTCCCATTATCAGGTACTTGTTTTTCATGACCATCCTCAATACTGACTTCTGCCCCTGATGTCTCCTAATTGGCACTGATAAGGAACTTGATATTGGGAGAAATTGACCCTCTTTCACTTGGGCTGTACCACCCATTCATGTGTCCAACTATACATACAGTAATCCCCAATAATTCTGAAACACCTAATTTTAATGAAACGGACTCGAACAAGTTTTGGGGCGAAAATATTGGTATCAAATATTGGTTCTTAAAGTTCAGTCTCCTGGTTCACTTTCATTCGGTCGTCACAAATGCAAAGTTCACTATTAATTAAGGGTATATCAGAGTGCCTTGATTCCTCCAAAGTATGCCCAGGAAACAAATCAAATGAATAAATGTAATGGTATCTTGTTGCTTAGAATAGGTTGGAGGAATCAGTTGCTTAAAAATTGACCCCCAGCCACATTA
>JAWZYT010001287.1:0-70000 GCA_034508575.1 Petrolisthes manimaculis | reverse complement strand
ACTTGACACCTGGCTAGCAAACACTATAACACACACACACACACACACACACACACACACACACACACACACACACATATGTTAAAGAGTGGTGGGTGTGGCACTGGGCAGTCAAGGATCACAGCTATTCATTTTTTTTACCCATATACACTTCACTTTCTCTCGTCTACAAATAGCGTCACGGTTTGGTAAGAGTTATAAAAGGGCAATATGTTATTATATACGTTTATTTGAGTCTATATAAATGAGTCAGGATCATACACGTACACATACACAAATCTGGAGCAACTGATTCCTCCAAACTATTCCAAGCAACAGAACACCATTTTTTTATTTTTTTGTTCATCTGGTCCTGTTTCCTGGCTGGCATACTTTGGAGGAATCAAGGCACTCCAATGTAACAAAAGTGAATTACCCCCTAAACTCCTAAAGGCTTCTGATTCCTCCTCACCACTCCAAGAAACAAGCTCCGTCCATATAAAATAAATGGTTTGGAGTTGGTATATATAGACAAGAGAATAGACATAATATAAAACCACAAGTTGCTCTACATACATGACCACACAACATTACTGACCTCTGATTATCTATTTTATTATATTTATATTTTTTTGGCATATTTATTTTATTTATTTTTTTTTTTTTTTTTTTTTTGCAGCTCTGTGTGGGTTGTCCCTGGCCATCCCAACCCAGTACTACATCCAGCCCTCCCCGTCTGTCTCCAAGCCCCACTATCGAATCGCTGAACTCCCTAAGCCCAAGCCGGGTTTCAAGTACAACAAACAGTTTCAAGGGGAAGGTAAATCTGCAGACGCCTCCCTCACCAATGCACCGAGGGTAATCACAACAAGTTCAGGCACCTGGAAGATTGTTGAGTCACCCAAACCCAAACCAGCAATTTATCTGAACAAGAACTTCAAGACGGGTGTTCTACAAAATGTTCTCGTGTCGACCCCTTCTAAAACGGTACAGGACAACGCAGGTAAAAAGTGGAAGGTGTCTACACTGTCAGAGGTGGTGGCAGCCAAGAAACTCAGCAGTGGAGCTAAGAAGAGCCAAGAGGAGCAGATGGTGTTCCCGAAGCCCGAAGAGGACGACAATGTTAGGATGGTGTTGGTGAGGAAAACTCCCATAAACAAACAACAGTCAACTATTACAGTCAGTGGCCCAACCCTGCCACTGCTCATGACTATACCCTTTGGTCACACCTCCACAGTCACTCCTAAGGTAGATGGTCCACCCCAGACAAACAGAGTCACCAGCGCTCAGACTTCTACCCACACGTCTAAACCAAGTGTGCCACAGCGTCCACAGCTTGTCACACTACTCACACCAACAACTACACAGCGTCCACTTACACCTTCAGTATTTACACCAATTACACAAAGCCCACGTATACCATCTGCACAGAGCCCACGTATACCCTCAGTACTAACACCAACTACACTACATTCACAGTCTGCTGCTGTATTGACCCCTACTGCACAGCGTCAACAGACAGTCACAAGACTATCACCCCCTGCGTCCCGTCCACAGCCGACCAAAGCCCCTCTCTTCCAAACTAAACAGACACCAACAAGACTATCAATCCCTACCAGTGCCCCTACTTTCCAAACTAAACAAACACCTACAAGACTATCAATCCCTACCAGTGCCCCTACTTTCCAAACTAAACAAACACCTACAAGATTATCCCCTGCGTCCCGTCCACGACCTACCAGTGCCCCTACTTTCCAAACTAAACAAACGACTACAAGACTATCTCCTGCTTCGCGTCCACGACCTACCAGTGCCCCTACTTTCCAAACTAAACAAACACCAACACGACTATCTCCTGCTTCGCGTCCACGGCCTACCAGTGCCCCTCTCCGCACAGCAACTCAACCCAAGAGAACACAGGCAGTTAGAACACGACCACAACAACAACAACAGCAGCCACAACGAACCAGACAGGAGGGTGGAGAGTTCACCTGCGAGGGAAAAGACTATGGGTATTATGGAGACGTGAAGAGTGGCTGTAAGGTCTACTACGTGTGTAATCCTATTCAGATGGGCAGCGGCATTATTCGATACTTCAAATACAGGTTGGTTGGTGGTTGTTGTGGGTGTAGTAGTAGTAGTAGTAGTAGTAGTAGTAGTAGTAGTAGTAGTATTGTTATTGTTATTTGTTATTATTATTGTTATTATTATTATTATTATTATTATTATTATTATTATTATTATTATTATTATTATTATTATTATTATTATTATTATTATTATTATTGTTTGCTTATTATAACTTTATGTTGCAGATTCCAGTGTGGTTCAGGTCTGACATGGGATGATACACACCAAGCCTGTGTATCCTCCACAACACTCACCTGCAAGTAACCTGAGTACTCCACAAGTAACCACAGTCCTCCACAAGTAACTACAGTCCTCCACAAGTAACCAGAGTCCTCCACAAGTAACCAGCCAGAGTCCTCCACAAGTAACCCGAGTCTTCCAAAAACCTATCAGCCTTTAATACTATAGCTGCCACGTATACCTGCATGGATCAGCTAATAATTCCTCCAATCCATCCCAAGCAACAGGACACCATTGCATTTGTCCATGTGATCGTGTTTCCTGGCATATTTTGGAGGAATGAAGACTCTTCTATGTACCAAAAGTACCCTATACTATCATCTGGCCTATATTAGCATTGCACTGTAAGATATCGTATATAATAGAAATCATATCTTATAAACTACAATTGAATATATATTGATTACGAGCCCCAGTCTACCCGGGGCTGGGGTCGTAACAGAAAGCGTAACAATATATATATACTATAATTATAAAGTATGTGGTATATTTTTATTGAGATATCGCATGAAGATATGTGTAACATGGTTTGACTCTTGTATAAGTGGAGTTTTATATGCTTGATAACAAAGAGAAGTTGGGAATGTATACAGGGAAGTGTATGTCTCCCTGAATGTATGAGTGGACTACCTGAACTGACAGATGCTAAGTCAGGTGTAGGCCTATGCTTAGCATCAGGTCAAGGTGGGTGGTGTTTTGGCCCTTAGGATATATGCACCATACTCTGGGAACACCCTTTCTTTGTTGATGAGGATATATAAATGAGAAGGAATAATAAACTATATATGTGCATTGTTTCATATTGTATATTTATCCATTATTATATATTCAGTATATATGAGAGAGGAGATGGGAGTGGGAGGAAACTGTGAGAGAAGAACAGATGATGGGGATGGAGGAAGAGAAACCATACACACACAGATGAAGCCTGATATATATATATATATATATATATATATATATATACAGTCGTGGTCAATAATAATCATCCACATATGGGTAACTTTAACAATTTACTGTCTAATGTTTTCACGTTCATATATGATTTTATTGTTTTAAGTAGTGTGTAGCTGCTTGTTGTAAATTAAAAGATGGTAGTTAACCTATTTAGTGGAAAGTTTATCAGCTAAGTAACAGAGGGAAGCTGTCAAAATCTTACGTAAGTTACCCCTATATGGATTATTATATTTGACCACGACTGTATATATATAAAACAATCTGTCTGTTTGTTTAGCCGCTATGCACACCGCCATCTTATGTCTGAGAGTAATAATTTTTACATACGTGATATCGCTGAAACCTCAAGAGTGTCCAGCGCTTACAAAAAAAAATGATTTTCAATGATTAACGGGGGGGGGGGGTAATGGGGGAGGGCTCGAACCCATGCAATAAGAACCCTGGAACCGTTTCTTTGCTACTCACGGTTCCGAGTTCTCTCTCCTCTCTCTCTCTCTCTCTCTCTCTCTCTCTCTCTCTCTCTCTCTCTCTTCAATAACTTTCCTTATACAAACACTTTTGGTAAAACACACGTTAATGTGTGGAAAAAAATTATATGAAAAGTCCTCACTCAGGATTCGAATCCTGAGTATATAGTTAGGTTATTTCAACTCTTCATAAGGACATGTAGGATACCTACGTGGAGAAGTGTAACGTTACATACATGTGTGTTATGTGTGTACGTGGAGAACTGTATGGATACGTGTGTGTTGTGTGTTACCTGTGATTGTTAAGTGTAGCCTACCGCCATACCATAAAATACGCCTAATTATAATATACAAGCAATTAAGGTCCCATAAAGGAAACATGACCCTCAAACATCTTCACTTGGAATAGACTATCTGTAGGTATTCCTTTTTATCGCTTTGCTGCCTTTATATAATATCTTCTGCATATTATTATCATGTAGAATTTTGCATTTCTTTATAGCAGCCACAATTTACAGGTGTTTCCCCTCTGAGATATGATTCTTTGACACGCGGAATAATAGAAAACGTCACAGGAAAAACACAGGCCAACCTCTACTAATCTTCTCAGTGGTGAATAAAAACTAATATTTATATTTAGAAAGGTATGTAAGGTGTGATTGTAATAAAAATAGTGCTAAAACTATAGAACACTATTGTTTGGCCTGCCCCATTTCTGAGTTGAATGGGAGTGGATGGATACTGCCAGTGATCAAGGCCTTTTTAGGTTTTTAATAAGACACATTCTAATATTATGATTTTTGCAGAATAATATTTTGACAGTTTTAAGATTATTCAATATAATTATAAAAGAAGGATATATTGTGCAAAATGCATTAAGTAAATATTTATATATACCATTCCTGACAAAGTAGTTGAAAGGTGTAACGCTATTGGTGAAAAGGTTTTAATAAACTGTCCTCCCATTGGTTAGTGTATGTGCTGACAGTACTAGCAGTGTTGCCATGTATGGGATATTTTCTCTGGACATGGATATACCAATGGTGAATCTATAATTATAAAGATTGTTCAAGAGTAAATTATGTATTGTTCAAAAGTAAATTAAAGAGTAAATTTGAATAAGATTAATTTCAAGAGTGAACAGGGAATGATTGAGGTAAATAAAGGGAAAATTTGTTGATGTTGCAGTTGGGGAAAAAGGTAAATGTCGTTAATGAGACTTGGCAACACTGACCTCAACAATCCTGTAGAAGAGAAAGGCAAGAACAGAGGAAAGCAGAGTAAAATATGAAAAGGATTATGACCATCAAAAGAGAAAAGTCCAAATGATAATAAGACAAGCAATTACTACACACGAAAAGAAGCTCACAGAAGAAATTATAAGCAGTAAAGATAAGCCAAACAGAATATGGGACTATGTAAACAAGTTAAAAGGCAAAAACACAAAGAAATCAAGAAATGTGATACTGTACGATGAGAAAGGTGACCAGTTATCAAAAGTAGAGGCAGAAAAGAGTTTGGTAGAGGTGTGGAGAGGTATCTATCAAAAACAAAGAAATAGAATATCAGAAGTATGGACAGAAGACATAAGATCTAGGTATGTTGAAAGTTTGGAGGTAGAAAATATTGCTACAAACGTGGATGGTACCCTAAACTTTCCAGAAATACTAACTGAACATATGGAACTAGTGACTAGGGTATCCAAAAACATTAAGAGGATGGAAATGCCTGTAATAACAAAAGAAGAGGTACAAAAGTGTTTAAGAGAATTAAAGAACAAGAAGAGTGCTGGGATGGATGAAATAAAGCCAGAAATGTATAAAACTCTTATTAAGAGTGAAAAGTGCTTGGCAGAATTGACTGCAGTGTTAAATAAAGTGCTGGATACTAAAGAGATTCCTGAAGACTGGAAAATTTCAAAAACCATATTAATTCCTAAGAAGACAAAACCAAAAGCAAAAGAATTAAGACCAATAACGCTAGCAAATGTCTCGTATAAAATATTTATGAAGCTACTACGGGAAAAAATAGATAATCATTTAATTGAAACGAAGGAGCAGAGAGAAACCCAAGCAGGCTTTACATCAGGTGGAAGAATTGAAAATAACCTATTAATTCTCAAATACTGCATTGAAAACACTTTCCAAACAAAGAGAACCCTAATTGTGACATCACTGGACTACTCCAAGGCTTTTGATTCCATCGATAGAGGAAAACTAATTGAAGCTCTCATGAAATACAAAATACATCCTAATATAATCGATGCTGTTGCTAGAATCTATGAAGGGGACCGTACAAAATTAATACTAAATGATGAAACGGAGGCCTTAATGGATATCAGCAGTGGGATAAAGCAAGGATGTACGGGGTCTACAACATTATTTAAACTAATTACTTATATTATTCTTGAAAAATTAGAAGAGAATGATACAGGACTTATTAGTAATTACTTCAAAATTAACACACTTTTCTATGCTGATGATAGCCTACAGTTATCTACTAGTTTAGCGGAAGCTAAAAGAAATATTCAAAAGATAGCAGAATTAAGTAGAGAGTGTGGTCTAAATATTAATAAGGATAAAAGCAACATAATTATTTTCAATATGAGAGAACAAGATCAGCCAGAGGAGATAGAAGGTATCAAGGTAACTTCAAATATCAAGTATCTGGGAGTTTCAATAACAAACAGAAGAAGTTGTTTCAAGGTACATAAAGAAAATATGCTAAAAAAAGCACGTCAACTGGCTAATAATACATATTCAGTGATCGCCAAAAGTTGTAATAAGATGTTAATTGGAAAAACATTTTGGAAATCATTAGCTCTGCCATCAATCATGTATGGTATAGATATTTTGGAACTAAATAAAAATGAATTAACAGCATTGAAATCAGTAGAGTATGGAGTGTACCGACAAATTTTAGGAGCCTCAAGATATGCACCTGTAAGCACGCTAAGAGGAGAAATTGGAGCATCCTCGATGGAAGCCAGGATTATGAAGGGAAGACTAATGTTGCTGAAGGGTATCATGATGGGAAGGAATGACCTTTTGAAAGAAGTAGTTAATAATATGAACACAAGTAGGTTAAGCGAATGGGCTAAATCTAACAGAAAATTTAAAGAGATCGTGAACATTACAGACGAAGATCTGAAGAATTTAACAGTGAAGGAGATTAAGAAGAAAGTACAAGATTGGGATAATGAATTATGGAAAAAAGAATTGTCTTCAAAAAGAAGTATAGAAATTTATAAATCAGCAAGAAGCAACATTGGAATGCAAGACCAAGTGTATGACAATACACCATCATCAATTATTTTATATAAGTGCCGAACAAACTCATTACCTCTAGATGAACGCAAACGCTTCCGAGGAGAGAATACTGATTGCAATATGTGTACTTCTAGAACAGAAGAAACACTAAATCACTTTTTACTTGAATGCGATGCATACACAGACCTAAGAAGAAATATACCAGAACTGCAGCAACCATACCCAGAACAACAGCAAGAAGTAATAAAGAACCTGCTCTTCAACAATGAAAATATAAATAAGAATAAAGAAGAAATTTACAAGTTTTGGAGAAGAAGGACCAGGAGATTGCAAGAAGGACGATAAGGACGAAGTCATTAAAGAAGAGCCAAGATATAAGAAAGGGAGAACAACATTTAAGAAGAAAACAAGATCTCTGGAGGGAGGCCGTTGCAAAGGCCAATTCCCTTTGGAGGTTCATCACATCACACATCACCTGTCTGCCACTCGACAACACAATTTTTTCTACATTTTTCTTATCTTGTGAGTATTTTAACTTACAAAATACATAATATATCCTATAGAGGAATTAGTATTAAATAACTTACAGAATATATGAATACATAATATATTGGGAAGAAATATTGGTATTAGTTTAAAAATACATAACCTACATGTCTAGCCTACATAAATTATATACATGATAAAAACGAAATACGTATTATACCATACAGAAATTTGGTATATAAATAACTTACAAACTACATTATTTATCGTATACTTATAGGAATTGATATTGAATAAGGTAAATTTACAGAAGTACTGAGTTCACTATATTGTATATTTTAGTATAATTATCCATTATTTTGGACAATTCTAACACACTTTTCATCTATGGTGTTTCCTTCGTAAGATTGGGCATTATTAGATTAGATTTTGAAATTAGCCTGACCTTACCTAACCTAACCTAGACCGCAAACTACCGGGAACTAACCTGGGCAAACTACCAGGAAATAACCTTGGTAAAGTACAGGAAATGACTGGGGCAAAATACTGGGACCTAACTGGATCTGGTAACACTGCTGTAAAATGGTAATTCTTTCAATAAATATTCTAATTTTCACAATGATATGTGTTCTTATGGTCAAATATTCATAAGTTTGATATAGGCCTTGCCTTATGGAACTCCCGGTAGACTGCTATGATTAGGTCCCAGTAGTCTGTTATTTTTAGGTCTTGGAGGTCTACTAAGGTAAAATTCCGGTTCTAAAACAAACTACTGTAAGTCTCCAAAATAAAAAAGGGTGATTTTGGTTTTTGAAAAGTGTAAAAATCAAGGACGCAGATAATATCAATATTAACCAAATATATAATTTATCATACAGAGGAATTGGTATACAATTTATTCTCTTGTATGTATTTTTGTACCAGATGTATGTAATGTTATTGCTTGAGACAGGTTTGTATCTGTAATGCATAATGTTAAAACATGAGACAGGATTGTGAATAAAATTCTGTTATCCATAATATGAACTCCAAACAACATAGGACCATATTTAAGAATATCTGTGGTGGTGATGATAGTGTTGTAACAATATGGTGACTCCCTAGACACAGTACAGAGCCATCGTGCCTGTACGGTAAAGAGCCATCGTCAGCACCACAAATTTTCATGCATATGACCCATCATGTACAATTACTGCAATACGTAGAGTTACTGTAGTGTGTGCAAGGTGATATACGGTATAGTATGAAAGTGAAACATTTCTTCAGTAGTGGGGACAGTATATGTGTATGGAGTATAGGTCTATGCAGTACAGTATAGGTCTATACACTTAGGTGTCAAGTCTCAAAGTAATATTATCTTTAGGCCTAACCCATTAGGGAGAGCATGATTGAAAATAAGCTACAGTAAGTGAATATTGGGTGATTTAGTACATTTCACCTGAACCCCCAAGAAATTCACTCACTTTATAACACTCATACTAACATGCAGCACTTGTGAACTTTACAATGAACCAACCTGTACCCTTTCACCAAGATTTTTTTCAGCTTTGATTGCAACCTTGCTAAGTATAAAGTACTTGTGTACTGACCTGCTATTCTCTGTTATTTAAATATAAAAATCCATTACTGTACTATTATTGTAACAAATTGTTTTTATTATTTTCAGCATTTTGGGTATTATCATTCCCTTACAGGATATGAAGAATACAGTATGGTAGTATAATTTATGGCAGTAAAAAGTATAGCCTAAAGTGATACAGTACTTTACTAACATACGGTGTTGTAGTTTCCTAGTAAGCAAACAATGTCGTGTTCAAACTCCAACATATGATAAATGTTCGCTACTGTCTGTGCTTAATGTAGAATTGCTAATCCATTATTAACACTTGTTGAAAAACAGAGAAAAATGAAGGGCAATGACGTCATGATAATTTTAAAGTTAAGCTAAGATTAGTGTACAGTACAGTTGCTGATGTTGTAACATTTTTAGTCCTGTATATTACAAAGCTGGCAATATATATTACAGTAGAATATTTAGGAGACAGTGTCATCATGTTTTTGGTTATAGTAATCATAAAAGTAGTCACTGTAGGCATATAAATATATTCGTGTAAATGCCATAAGCAAGAAGGCACCTCAGATATGTGGCCAGGCAGGTGGTTGGGTTGAAGCACTACCTGCCTTGCTAACTCAAGTACAATGCAGTACAGTATAACGTTTTAACCGGAGGTGCATGTTGTCTGCAGAAATTGAGTGCGAGTAAGGATGGTGTGCATTCCCTGCATCGTGGTACCGGTCCTGCTCTTTATCTGGCACCGCTTCCTCCAGCCCTTCTTCCTCAAATTCTGGAATCCATTTGGCAAGGTGACCTCCGCCCCAAAGAAAACAGAAGATGAAAAGGATGCTGGGAAGGAGTGTCCAGCCAGTGAAAAATCTGCCACCAATGGGGGGCTTTCTTGTCCTTTCTCTGGGAAGGATAAAACAGTGGAACAGCCAGTACCAGATAAAAAAACAGACTGAGTTTTGAGTCTGATGTCAATTGCTAATCATTATGTAACTTAGTTTTAAGAATATAAGGATAACAAACATTGTATAATTTTGAAAGAATTATATTACAAATTATATATATGTACTGTATAGTTATTATATACCCAGTATCCTGTATATAATAAGGAAGTAGGCTTACAAACTATATATTTCTAGCATTATTAGAATTATTTTAAAAATATTAAGCCAGTCATAATTTTGTCATGAGACTTTTATTATTTCAGAAGGTTATTATAGCCTAAATTATGTATTGGTATGATGATGAAGGAAAGAGCACATTATATGAAATACCCGGCATGCTATATTTCTTATTTTTATCAATTCTGTACATCTTTTACTGATTTTCACACGGTTAAAATAAATTTTTCTTACAGTCCCATAGTTAAAGAAGTTGACTTTGACAAAAAAAAAAATACTGTAATTGGTTTTCAGATATGATACTGTACTGATGATACTATAATTATTTCTTTTTATGTTTTCAGCTCTGTGATTCATTTCAGTGTATTATTTTAGCTGTTGCTGAAAGATTTATAATGCAATGAGGAGATTTCAGGGCTTCAGCTTGGGAATGTACCATACTTTATGAAGTTTTGTTGTGACTAACATCAAGTATCTATCATTTAGTATCAGGAACCCCTTTACACCAAAGTAGTTAAAGAATGATTCCCTGCATTAAAACAGATCATATAAAATGGTGGATTCCAAACGAGTTTATAATAACCGTACCATATAATACTGTGCTATTGAGTTTGTTTGTGACTGACAGTATACCCCATTTTATCTGGCATGCATATATAGATTGCATAAATACACAAACACTTGCCATTTTAGTTATAAGCAGGTAATTTTAGTGTTACATATATTCACCCTTCTTAAGTTTCCCACATTTCCTAAATTTTGTGTTCATTGTGTGGAAAGCATTTATATTAACATCAGTGGTTATTGTAAATTATTTTTTTGATAACTACTGTAGTGTTTTACTTAAGTATTGGTATGTGACAATGCCAAGGCCTTGGATGCTATTTTTCTTGATGGCTTAGGCCAAAGGGACCAGAAGTCTAATCAGGTTTTTGAGTTTATTCCAGCTTGTATATAATGTGTGCAGAGTATATAGGCTAACAGGATTATACATAAAAAAACTTAAAGTGTTCCACTTATGCTGTATTATTTTCCTTTCTGTAGTCACTGAAGTAGACATTGGAGTTGATAACACCATGTTACCGTAATAATAATCAGCAGCTGTTAAGGTATTCATTATAAATTAGGCTACTTGTACTCTCATATGATAAGGTTATTGTGACTGTCATTGTCTTTCATTTTACTCATGATCAGGTTTTAAATTATTAGGAAAATGAGTTGGAGTGATATTGTGGGAGTAATAGTGATATTTCTAAAGAATTTATGAAGTTGCAGACTCTTGTGTCTATTCTATTGCTTTGCTTGTATTTTATATTTTTTTGAGAGAAATCTGTTTGGGTACAGATGTTTTAATTTGTAGCTTGTTGCATATAATGCTTGACAAAATTTTAATAAACATGTATAAGGTAAGGAAAATGAACAATGTAGGCCCCAGGCTTAATCAAGAAGAGGCATAGTAATAGTTCAGAAACCTGTACCTAAAGGCTATTTTAGGTATTTGCATGTAAAATAGAATAAACATTAGATCAATGATTAAGTTTTGACATGTAAACTTAATATATTTACTCCATAAGAAGGTATTGCTGGCAGAGGTGTGGGCAATAGTTACAGGGTTTTGAGAACTCCTTTGGCCCCGAGTCATTCCCCTTTAGGTCTTCATCTGTCTCTTTTCCTTTTTTTTCCTTTGTGTTTGCTGTCACACATGTTACTGTATGTTGTACTTGTCTAGTTTTTGTTCCCTTAATTGTTATTGTTCTACATTCCAAGTGTTTGTTTCCACATATGTGTCTGCTACCCCTTATGTTTCTTTTTCTTGTTTGTATTTCTCTTTATACACATTACTATTGTGTTTGTGTACGATTTTGTTGTATTATATTCTTTGTCTCATTTACCCATCTGTCTTTCATATCTCCAATTTCCATTAATATCTTATTACCATAGGATCTTTCTGGTCGGGTGCATCTAGACATCTCAACTGAAATATTACAATGTAGTTAGATCATGATGTTGGACCTCACTCACTCATTTTTCCATTTCACAGGTGAGAGCATTGAGCTGCCTTCTAGACTTGAGTCCATGTCTTATGCAATATAAGAAATATACAGTATGATGCTGTGTTTATGAAAATACACCACAGTCTGTTTTACTTTTGCTATTAAAGATTTAATCTGGTGGCACAGATAAGTGAGCCTTGCACAAGTAGATATATGGAGCACTAGTTCATTTTCTGTCTCTCAAACATGGTGAAGAGAAATGGGAAAGGGAGTGTGGTAACAATTGCAGTATGTAAAGGTTTATTATTACACAGAAGGAAACCATAGCTGTCTAGTGCACCATCCCTACTCTTCCCCTCCAGGTTGTGGCAGCCATGGCAGGTCTGGCATGCTGCAAGAAGGCAAACACGGAAGATTTGTTCCCAGAAACACTAAAGGATTTTGGTTATGAATTTAAAGGTAAGCAGTAGTTATTAGGTTGAGAAATATACAGTAATAACAAGTACATGAGGCATATATGTTTCATATGATTAGTACGGTATTTGAAAAGCATTGAAGATTATCTGATTAATAAAATGCCATCTAATGTAAAGCAAATTGGAATAGGTGTCAACTTCTTATAATCTCCATAATGGCCTCACTTTTCCTATAGTACTTATTCTTATATTATTGTCATAACTTCATAAACACTTTGGTTAATTAAGCAATCACTGTCCCTTACAGACTTACCATGCTACTGTACGGCTGAGAGGTTTAGCCTATGAAGAACGTACAGTCGGTGGCAAATGTAGTGTTGCCTCACTTTAGCGTTTCTTGAAGGATAAAATAAAGGATAATTGAACCAACACATTCACCAACATACAGAATTACAATATCCAGGAGGCAAATTAGTAAACACCTCTGGGTTTTAATTTCACGAGCTTGTGAAGCTTATACTTTCATACTGTACAGTACTTCATGACTTGGTACAGTACATTTGGTGACACAACTTTGCTGCCAACTGTACAATACTAGCTATGTCAGGGTTCTATTACTACATAGTTAAACTTAGCACAGTAGAGAATTCATTACAGGTGGGAAGGTGCCTCAAATGAAATAAATTTGTAACACTATTCTACTTTTGTACCCCACTCAGCCCCAGGTGGCTTATCTATATATATAAAACACTCCATCTGTCTGTCTGTCTGTGTGTTTAGCCGCTATGCACAGCCGCATCGTTTGACCTAGAGTAAAAATGTATATGTCATATTGATCGGTGAAGCCTGGGAAGTGTCCTCGGCCTACAATTTTTTTTTTTAAATGACCAATGGGGGGGTTCGATCCCAGTACCCTGCAGCCCAAGCCACTGTTATTTGGCCTTAACCGAAAGATCCCAGGTTCGAATCCCCGGTACAATTAAAAAAAAAAAAAAGACAAATGATACATCATTCTGACTGGTGTACTCCTGGGAATGTCCTCGGTCTAATTTTATATTTGGTGGATATGTGTTTCTTGAATTATCAGCTTAAAACAACCAAACATTTATGGCTTTCTCAACATAAACTCTATGGTCTCAAGCATCAAGGATGCAGGCAGGCCTGGCTGAGGACAGTGAAAATAAAGTTTTTAAATGACCAATGGGGGGATTCAATCCCAGTACCCCTGCTGCTCAATTCGCCACTCGGACCTTGCTATTTAATCGTGGCTGTTACAATGCAACCTTCTGCTGTAGTTGCATCATGGATAACTTTTGTGGTTGTAAAGCTAGCATGTTGTGACTTAAATATCCTTTCAGATGGCAAGATGAGAAACATTGAGACGGGTGAAGGATTTAAGTTTGTTGTCAAGGAAGGAGACCAAGCATACAATCAGAAACATTATGAGGCTATTGGGGAGGTGAGTCTTAAAACTGGAGTCGATTGGACTCCACTGTAAAACCAATGAATCATAATCCCCCCCCCTTTTTTTTAACGTATTGTATGTTGATGGTAAGGATAAGGTTGCTAACTAAAGGATGTGATGGGATTTCATGGATATGGTGTGCATTAGGTGTCAGTCCTAAAATTTTTACACATACAGTTCAGTACTGTACTTTACTGTATCTCGTCTAAATATTTGGATTTGGACATTTTAAACGTTCAGTATATTAATCTACCCCATGATATTTAGACTTTCAAACAATTTTCAGATCATAACAGAGGAAGTGTACACCCTCTTGAAGACAGAGTGTGGCCTGAAACCGCTCCCTGTCCCCTCTGATGCTGAGCCATCTGAGCCCAGTACTTTTGTCTTTGCCTCAGAGGATGCATTGTCCAATCCCGAGAAGCTGTTGATACTCATTCATGGGAGTGGTGTGGTGCGTGCTGGACAGTGGGCTCGCAGGTCAGTCAGTAGCATCAATGGATGTAATCTGTATAGAATATGATACAAAGGTAACCTTTGCAAGTGTTTGCAGTTGTATTTTTTGTTGCTGTTGTTGAAGTTCCTCAAGCTGTCTGGCTGAGCAGCCCCGAACTCCTGAGGATTTGGTGTAGCTTTAGATGTGAAATCTCAATGCAAACATATAATTAACTGAAAATTGGGAGCATCTGTCCTCCTTCACTAAATACAGTAATGGTATACTGTACTTCTTGCTCTTAACATAATCTATGATTATTACGTCTGAATCCCTGATCACTTTCCCAAAGCAGCCATATAATACCACTTACATTTATTATCTTTTACATTTTAGGTTGATAATAAATGACACATTGGACTCGGGAACACAGGTACCATTCATTAAGGAGGCACAGAAGGATGGTTATGGTGTCTTGGTCATGAACACTAATGATAACTACAGAAGGAGTCAACTTAATAGGAGTAAAATCAGGGTAAGTGTTTCTTTGTACCATGGAGCAGATCTAAATATCTTCTCACACTAAGTCTTCCTTTATCCCCTTTACAGCAAGCCAGAGAATATGAATAAAGTTAGAGAATGGCCAAATATTTATTAATTTTGGATAGTAAGTTCCCAAAGAGATTACAGTATTTCAATTGTCATGTTACTACTTATCCATATCATTGTGAATAAAAATGATTCACAATGTATAATGAACTCAACTAAGATTTATATACCTACTCTATTACAAACAGAATGAATAGCTGTCATATTCTTTTTCTATACATGATGTGGTAGTTTGATTCCTGGATTATGAACTTCTTTCCAATTCATTGTAAGACTTCGGAGTCTCATCCGAAAATGACGTTTAAGCTGCAATGTATTCTGTAAATCAGTTCGCTACCGGCCTCATCGTTTTTCACTAGGTTAAGTCTATCACTGAATAAAACCTTATGTTGACTTGGCAAACTAAGTTACTCTTTTACCACACATGGTATTACTCTGAGGAAAATAATAATAGTATTACCTTAATATGATAAGCATTTGCTCTGACAATAATTTTGGTTGCTTAATTCCCCTTACATTTAACCTTCAGGGCAGCGAGACCCCAGAATGTCACGCTCAGTATGTATGGGAACAGTACATCAACCCAGCCAAGGCCAAGCACATTGCCATCATTGCCCACAGCTATGGAGGATGCGTCACCACATCTCTGGTAAGCAGGAGGTTTTGGGTATTGCATCAGTTTAGTTTCAGATGTTCCTGGTATGAGAGGGGATGGTGGTGAATAGGTTATTAATTGAGGAAGGAAGGAATATTTATGATAAATATGTATTATATATGTTGTTGCACCCTCTGCCACATTCAAAATGATTCAAAAGCTCTGTATAAAAATAGGAAAGAAAGCTGTGGATGTTACTGTATATAGAAATGTTTACCTTCAATGAGTTCATTTCTGAATGAAGGTAGCCTATATATTGTATCACATTTATTAAGGAAAGGTACTAAAACCTTTTGTGTTATAGCAAGGTTCTATTATAAAAAATGTGACTGTAGGCCTGTTTGATTAAAAGATTTAGATTGGATATAATCTTTTCAGTTTAAAACTAAAAGAGAGGAATTGATCAAGAGAGTGTTCTGTGTGGCTATGACAGATTCCGTCCACTTTCTGTCAAATCCTGTTGCTTACAAGGAACTGGTTAAGGTAAGAATATGAAACATTATTGAAATAAACTTTACAGTTCTTAAGAGTCATTTTTAAATTTTCAGTAAGCATTCATTATTTATGATTGTCATTATTGTACAAGGAATTGGACTTTTCAAATTTATATTAATGTTGAAAGAACATGACCTACCTGTACTAAAAATAATGCAACTATAAAGAAAATATTAATGTGTGTGATATCAGGCAGTGCTGAACAATTGCATGACATACTACCATACAGTACTTTCAAAATTGTTAAATTGAGTGGTGACATTAACTTTGCTAATAATTGAACTGTATACCACATGTCCAGGATCACATTCATTCAGCACCGTGGTTTTATGTGTACTGTAGGTGTCTCGCAACTGGGTATGCAGTCAGCAGCCCCTGGATGCACCTGTCAGCACTCAGCGTGGGGACATCGAAAGGGTGTCTGCAGGTATTGTGGTTTATCTTTATATTGTGTGTCATGCTTTGGTGAGAAGTTAATGAGATGAATATGTACGGTTTGCTGATATTTTGGAAGCTGTATATATTATTTTAATCTACCATGATCATCTGAAGTAAGTCTTTTCCAAGAATTGTACTGTACTGTGAAAAAGCTGCTCTATGGATTGTGAAAAAATTTCTATAAATATTTAGAAATAATTTAAGCATGCCGGCACAGAGGCAAATCCTGCACTCTCTGATATTGATTACCTAGAAACAAGTACTATAAGAGCTTACCCCGAAATATTTTTAAAAGATTGTGTACGTTTTCGATGTCTAAACGTACAAGTACAGATAACACAAACGAGGCTTTAAATTAATAATATATTGAATTCTAATACAGTAGGCCTACATTAATTATAATATACTATCCTTCATACAGACATAATTCCCGAATACTACCATTGAAATTTTCCCTAGAAACATTAATAAAAAGGAAAAAGATAATGGTGATGAGGTAGGTAGGTAGGTAGGTAGGCTGGTGTGTGTGTGTGTGTGTGTTTGGTGGACTCCCGCCAGCTCACCCGTGGGTAATCGCATCAGGTTGGTAATGGCTTGCACTCGTGAATTTCTGCACACTCAGGCGCCCCTCATTAAGCAAGACAGATGATTTGTGTGGCCTCGCCTGGGTTGTGGAAGGCAGGGAGGGAGGGAAAGGAGGAAGGGATGATGTGGAGAGGGAAAAAAGAAACGTGAAGTAGCAATTTGAAGTGAAAGTGTGAATTTGATAAGGAGGATAGTACACACACAAAAATAAAACCAGCTAATCATAATACTATGTCCCCCTTATTCTCCCTCATCACACACACATACACCATACACACACACACACACCATACACACACACACACACCATACACACACACACACACCATACACACACACACATACACACATACACACATATACGGAAATTTACAGGTTCCTGGAGTAATATTTATTGCAACCACCTAAAGTACAGCTGATTGAAGTAATATAAGTATATTGAAAAGTGCCAGTAGTAGTAATAGTAGTGGTGATGGTGATAGTAGTAGTAGTATTAGAAGTAGTAGTAATAGTAAAGGTGGTAGTCGTAGTAGTAGTAGGATTAATATTATATGGTGGTATTATGAATTTTTCTGGCGTTTATGGCAACAAAAAACTTGACTTCCTTCAATTACTGATAAAAAAAGGTGGAAAAAATATATAAACACACCAGAGTAGTCCTATCAAAATATATTTCAGATTAGGCTATAAATTGTATACATGAGTGACGAGACCACCAAACAAACCCACATATAGATAAATAGAGGTACATGTCAAGATTAATTAATATTATTTTTTTTGGGGGGGGGATTATAAGTGGCGGCGATTTTGGTTGACGATCAAGAGAAAATCAGGAGTTGGGTGGGGTGGGGGTGAGTTGGTGGTGGCGGGAAAAACGTCAGCAGGTGCCCCCCCCCCCTTCCCCTCCCCCTGCTCCCCCCTTCCCCCCCTGGCCGGCTTTGTACCACATGACAATTGTTAATGGTTGTTAAGTGGGAGCAAATGGTCGGGACTCGTGACAAGAGTTTTAGTGGAGCGGCCAGGGAAGGGAGAGGGAGAGAGAGAGAGAGAGGGAGAGACTGTGTGTGTGTGTGTATGTGAGTGAGAGAGAGATTATGACGAAGGAAAAGAGGGAGAAAAAAATATATGACTGAGGGAGAGAGACAAATAGAGAGAATAAGAAAATGGGGGAAAATATTGAAAATGGAAAGAGGAGAGGTGAGATACAAAGAAAAGTATAAAAAGGTAAATAATAATAAGACAGTAAGTTATGAAAAAATATAAGGAAAGAGAATCAGAATCAGAATTGTTTATTTCCATTATTACAATGGTTGTTTTCCATTTTTATACATATATAAAAACTATAGTACATAAGATTACATTAAGTATCCTATTCTAATCATTGTTAAGAATATTCCTTTGCAATCTTTTCTTAAAATTGAAGAGCATTACAATCCTTAACTGTTGTTGGTAGGTCATTCCAGGCTGTTGGGGAAAGAGGAAAGAGAAGGGGTTGTACCATACTTGATTATAAGGGAAGGAACGAGTAAAAAAAAAGTGAGAAAGAGGGACGATATTGAGGGGAAAAAGCGAGGGAGGGAGGGATCATTGGAGGGGAGGGGAGGGGGATAAGGGGGGGCTGCTGCTCTTGAAGTCGACAGCTTTCCAGGGTGGTGGTGAGGGGGACTTTTAGAACCCTCCCACCCTCACCCTCACCTTCACTATATCCCTGACTTTCCTTCTTGTCTCACTCTCCATTTCTCTCTCTATCTTTCCCTGACCCTTCTTTCCTTCTTTACTTACTCTCCTCGACCCTCCCTAACTCCTTGACCCTCCTTCCCTCCCTAACTCCCTGACCCTCCTTCCCTCCCTAACTCCCTGACCCTCCTTCCCTCCCTCCCTAATTCTCCTTCCCACCCATACTCTCCCTGACCTTCCCTCCCTCACTTAAACTCTACCCAAGGCCGACTCTACCTCACCCTCACTCAGCCTATATAGATGGTGAGGGTGAGTGTGGTGAAGGGTGGGTGAGGGGAAGGATGATAAAGGAAGGTGATGGTGATAGTGAGAGAAAATATAGGAAAGCAGTGGAAGGTGGTATAGTGGTGGTATTAAGGTGAAAGAAACAAAGGGTGTTGGAAGAGAGGCAAGGAGGGTGGTGGTGGTGGTGAAAGAGAGTGGTGTTGTATGGTGGAAGAGGTAGACAAGGAGAGTGGTGGTGGTGAAGGAGAGTGGTAGTGGTGAAAGAAAGGAAGACTGGTGGAAGTGGGAGGCCAAGGAGAGTGGTAGTGGTGAGGGAAAAGATGAGTGGTGGAGTAGAAGTGGGAGGCCAAGGAGAGTGGTAGTGGTAAGAGAAAGGAAGAGTGGTGGAAGTAGGAGGCCAAGGAGAGTGGTAGTGGTAGTGGTGGTCCAGGCAGGAAACAACAATGGAAGGAGTGTCCTCGTGCCAGAGTCAAGGGTGGGGGTAATCCACGCTTATTGCCGTAATCTGGACTAATGCAGCTTTTGTTCCTTCCTGCTGGGGGCCACTCCTGACGGCGATGGTGGCCCTCTTTACCTAGAGTACCCAGGGGCAAGTACCACAAGGAGCTAACCGAAGGAAAGAGGGAGGGAGCCGGGCATTCTTCCCAAATCCCTCAGAACACAGGGATAAAAAGTTCATTCATTCATTCATATAATTTTTGGTGGAATATTGGGCGTTCATTTATATAGTTTTTGCCCAACACATCCACTTATATAATTTAACCAAACCAAACCAGACTCATCCCACTCTGTATTAATATAATCTATACTTGATGTATACATATACGATAGTAGGCTACATCATAAAAGAATACGAAAAGGATAAGAATATATGTACACTCGCAATCCAAAATATGTATCCAGGCTTGCTTCGAATATCTTGATCGAGTATAATTAAGCGAGCTCAAGCCAATATGAGTCCAGGTTAAGCGTTGCAATTGGTTCACTACTTATGTCAAATGATTCGAAACTTCAACAACAAGACCTGGATACAAATTTTGGATTGCGAGTGTACAGTCGGCGGCAAAAGTCGTGACACCGCCTCCCCTGCTTCACCGAGACAGGCAGTGTTCATGGACTCGAGAGATACACACGTTTCCTAAACTTAATAATCTCGAGTCTATGAACATCGATTACCTCGGTGAAGCAAGTGAGGCGACAGGACTTTTGCCGCCGACTGTACGTAATCGCTCAGTCACTGACTCACGAGAAACTTGGCCCATAGAAGAGTATGGTAGGGGCAAGGCCTAGTCTGTATAGGCCTTGGGTAGGGGTTAAGCTACGGGTCTGAGGACAGGATTTTATTTTATTGATGGATATTAGGCGCCGCAACATCGAGGTCGTATAGCGCCAGAAAAAGGTGATAGAGAGGTGTGACAGCAAGCAGGAAGGAAATAAAAAGAAAAGAAAGGGATCGAGGCTGGAGCTGTAGGGATGTTTGTTATCTGGCCACACCACCACCACCACCCTTGTCAGTCTGTGTGTCAGGAGGGTATTTAGGGCACTCTGGGGGTACTCGTGCACGTGCCACTTAAGGACGGGGGGGGGGGAGTAGGGGGACCTCTTGCCTCACACAAATCCACTTTTATTTTTGTATTTTGTATTTTGCACTTTTTTTTTTTTTTTTTTTTTCTCTTACACGGAGTTATTATATATTGCCTGCCAGGATTTGGACACTTATTTTTAGGGTCGTGGCGCCCCTTCTAACCCGAGCTATTCCTATTTCCTCGTCGGCTGTTCATCCTTTCCGTAATGTTCCTTTCGTTTCTTACTGTCCCTCCTCTTAATTTTCCTTTCGTTTCTTACTGTCCCTCCTTTCCTTAATTTTCCTTCGTTTTTTCCTTAATTTTCCTTCGTTTCTTCCTTAATTTTCCTCCGTTTCTTACTGTCCCTCCTTTCCTTAATTTTCCTTCGTTTCTTGCTATCCCTTTCCTTAATTTTCCTTCGTTTCTTACTGTCCCTCCTTTCCTTAATTTTCTTTCGTGTTTCTTTATCCTTATCCTTCCTTATCTCTTATCTCTTTCGTTTCTATCGTTCTATTATATTTATCTCTTTCCTTTCTATCATTTTAGTATATTATCTTTATCTCTTATATTTCTATCATTCTATTATTTTCTTCCAACCATTGCTCTCTCATTACTGTCTTATTATTCTTTCTCCTTTCTCTCATTCCTTCCTTCTTTCCTGTCTTTCATCCTTTTTCACTTTCTTTCATTCTATACCCCTCCTTTTGCTCCTTCCCTTCTCTTCTTTTACCATCCTTTGCTTCCTACTTTTCTCTCTCTCTCTCTCCCTTCCCCTCCCCTCCCCTCACCCCCCCTTCCCCAGCAGCAGCGGTAGGGTGGAAAAGTTGCACCAACAAAAATCTCTTCTGAGTCTTACCCCTTCCCCCCCACTTCCCCCCCAACCCAACCCAACCCCTTTCCTCGTCTGCAGTTTATAGTTCCTTCTTCTCTTGTCAACTCGTTTTCTATTTCCTGCTTCTTTCCCTTTTTTTCTCATTCCCTACCCTTTCCCTTCTTACTACCATACCCTTCCCTTTCCTTCCTATTACCCTACCCTTTGGTGTATGTGCTTGTGTTATTGTGTTAAACTGGGAGTATGTACATGTATATTTGTGTATGTGTGTTAGAAAGGGAGTTTGTGCTTGTTTGTGTGTTAGAAATAGAGTATGTGCTTGTGTTATTGTGTTAGAAAGGGAGTTTGTGCTTGTTTGTGTGTTAGAAATGGAGTATGTGCTTGTGTTATTGTGTTAGAAATGGAGTATGTGCTTGTTTGTGTGTTAAACTGGGAGTATGTGCCTGTGTTACTGTGTTTGTGCTTGTTTCTTCCCTTCTTGTAGTGCGTGGGGCTGCATGAGTGAAGCTCGTGGGAAATCTGTGATCCTGGTGTTCCTCTGGGGGGTGACTGAGATAGGCATTAGAATATACGAACCAGAATAATAATAATAATAATAATAATTCTGAATCAATGCAGGGAAGAGTTTAGTTTGTCTCTCCTTCCTCACTCGGGTCCGGCACTCGTTCCATGTGTGGCCGCATCGATCCCAGTGTCTTACAGTTAATTTTAGGCAATGGTATACTTTTTCTGTGTTAATTTTAGGCAATGGTATATTTTTTGTGTGTTAATTTTAGGCTATGGTATATTTTTTGTGTGTTAATTTTAGGCAATGGTATATTTTTTGTGTGTTAATTTTAGGCAATGGTATATTTTTTGTGTGTTAATTTTAGGCAATGGTATATTTTTTGTGTGTTAAGTTTAGGCAATGGTATATTTTTTGTGTGCTACATTAGAGTGCCTTGATTCCTCCAAAGTATGCCAGGAAACAGGACCAGATGAACTAAAATAATGGTGTTCTGTTGCTTGGAATTATTTGAAGGAATCAGTTGCTCCAGATTTACCAACACACACTACCCCCATTAAATCGGTATCAAAAGTCCCACTGGAAGTCGTTGCTATACTTACGTTATTTTGGATATTTTTTCTTTGCAAGGCGGATCTGGTAATTTTAGATAGTTTTTTTCTTCTCCCCCTTCCCCTCAATTTCCCCCCCTCCTTGCCTGCTCCCCCTGTCTTTCCTCCTCCTTCCTCCCCCCTCCCCCAATTGTTCTCCCTTCTTTCCTCCTCCTCGTGCATTTCCTCTTACTTTCTCCTTTCCTGCTCCTCCTGTCTTTCCTCGTCCTTCCTTCACCCCAAATTGTCCTCCCTTCTTTCCTGCTCCTCATATCCTTCCTCTTCCTTCATCTTCCTTCCTCCCCCTAAAATTTTCTTCCTCCTTCCCTCCCTCCCCCTTCCCATTTGAGCACCACACGTCTCGACTCATAATTATTATTCCTTCAAACGACTTCCAGAATAAACTCTTCTGTCCTCAACCCTGTATAGACTGGAAGAAGGGAGAGATACGATACGGTGTTGGAGGATCTGTGTATAGAGTAGGGAAGACAAAGTAAGGAAGGAAAGTAGGGAGTAAAGAGTAGGAAGTATAATAAGACAAAGTAAGGAAGGAGAGTAGGGAGTAGGAAAGATAATAAGAAAT
This sequence comes from Petrolisthes manimaculis, assembly GCA_034508575.1. Lineage (NCBI taxonomy): Eukaryota > Metazoa > Arthropoda > Malacostraca > Decapoda > Porcellanidae > Petrolisthes > Petrolisthes manimaculis. The sequence continues at coordinate 46,660 of JAWZYT010001287.1, read as the reverse complement.
AATAAGGAAGGAAAATAGGGAGTAAAGAGTAGGAAGGATCATAAAGTAAGGAAGGAATGTAGGGAGTAAAGAGTAGAGAAGGATCATAAGACAAAGTAAGGAAGGAAAGTAGGGAGTAAAGGGAAGGAAGGATCACAAGAAATAGTAAGAAAGGAATGGAAGAATTATTGAAGGCAATTATTGAAAGGGTGGGTAGTGTAAGAAAAGACAGGGGGAAGGGAAGGACCAAAACATATATAGGGAACGAAGGGATGAAAAAGTTGAGGGAGGGAGGGAGTAAGATTTAGGGAAGAACAGACAGAGGCACATGCAGGGGAAAAATGATGATGAGATATGAGACAGGGATAAATAAGGGAAGGAACGAGAGAGGGTATTATAAGGGAAGTCATTAAGGGGGCAGAGAAAAGGGATAAACTAGATGACAGTGAAGAGGTGTGTGTGTAAAATCTGAACCAAGAAGAAGACGAAGAAGAAAACGAATAAAGGATTGAGAAAGGGGAAGAATTATAAAGAGAAGATGAGAAAATTAAAAAACGAGAAGAACAGAAATAAGAGAAGGAGGAATTAAGAACAGAGACGAGAGAAAGGGGGAATTAAAAACAGAGACGAAAGGGGTTACATGTGAGGAGGGGGCGGGGTGGGGTGGGGGGGGGGGGGAGCACACAGGGAGGCAGGAAGTGTGCGACATTTAGCCTCCCCCCCTTCCGTGCCCCCCCCCCCACACACCACACCGGAGATGGCCGCTGCACTTTTGTCCCTCATGCAGTTTTATGTAGGGGGGAGGGTGCCGGGGCGGTTCTGTTGTCCCCCCCCCACCCCCACCCCCCACTTACCCCCAACCTCTTCTAAATCCCCCTTCCTCCTCCTCTTCCACTCCCAACCCCTCCCTTCTTCTCCCTCCTCCTCCACACCCAACTTCACCTTCCTCCTTTTCCTCCACTCCCAATTCCACCTTCCTCTTTTTCCTACACTCCCAACCCCACCCATCCACCTTTTCCACTCCCAACCCCACCCCTTCTCATCCACACCCAACTCCACCTTACTCCTCCACACCCAACTCCATCTTCCACCTTCACACCCAACTCCATCTTCCACCTTACTCCTCCACTCACAACTCCACCCATCCACCTCCTCCTCATCTTATTAATTTTATTGTTATTCAGAATCTACCAGTACACATATACATTGTTCCCTTCTCTGTCTATCTTCTTCCCCTCTTCCCTTTCACTTCTTCATGTAGTTTCCTCTCCCTCCTTTCTTTCCTTCCTTCTTTCACTTTCTTTTTCCCTCCTTCCCCTCCTCTCTTTTGTATTCTTCCAATCTTTCTTTTATCTCCTCCGTGGTCCTCTCCTTGCCGTTCCCTTTGCACGCAACCAACCAACCAACCAACCATTTTCTCCTAGTTCTCTCCTGTCTTCCTATCATCTCCTTCCTTCATTTCCTTGTTACAATTCTTCTGTTGTATACACTTCTGTCTTGTGTGTGCGTGTTGCGTGCATGTACCCGTGTATGTGTATATGTGTGTGTGTGTGTGTGTGTGTCAGTACCCGTGTGTGTGTGTCTGTACCCGTGTGTGTGTGTGTGTCACCTGCTAGTTGGGGTGTGGCCAACTTAGCACCACAAATTATGCAAGTTGTAAATTTTGTCTGATGCTAAACCACCAATCACACACACACACACACACACACACACACACAGAGAGAGAGAGAGAGAGAGAGAGAGAGAGAGAGAGAGTGAGTGAGTGAGTGAGTGAGTGAGTGGATAGTTTACCGTCAGTCAGTAATGAACACAGACACACACAGACACACAGACACACACACACACAGACCATGGATAGGACAACTGGGCCCCCTCCCCTTTTTGGCATTATATCCGCCTGAGTGGCCTTGATCCCCCACCCTGATCCACCACCGTCCGTTTAAGAGGATCGCTGACACCCTTTAAGCGGATCTTCACTCCCGACGCTGGATTATTGAGACTGGTGGCTGGCGGTATGTTTGTTTGGACACGTGACTTCCCTCAATCCCCTCATATGCTTTCCTGCCTTATAGCTTCCCCCATCTATAGTTCTCTTCCCATACTCGTTTCTCGTTCGCTTCCCACATCCTTTTTTTCACCTCTCTATCACCTGCTTCTGGCGCTATATGATCTCACTGTTGCTGTGCTTAATATCAACTAATTTATCAATCGTCTCGCTACTCCCTTTCCCTGCCTGTGGTGATGTGGGCAAGTACTTTTAAACGGGAAGTTTTGGGTAGGTGTTTCTGGAGCAACTGAATCCTCCAACCTATTCGAAGCAACAGAACACCATCATTTTTGCTCTTCTGGTCCTGTTTCCTAGCATACTAAGGAGGAATCGAGGCACTCCAATGCACCAAAAAAAGAATTACCACCTCGATTATTAAGGGTTTGGGCGACTCTTTAAATCTTAGCCACTTTTTATTTCATGTTTTTAACTGTCCCTCCTTTCCTTCATGCATACTGTCCCCTCCTCTCAGTCTTCTCTGTCTACAAGGTCTTTCTGGCCTAGCGCAGTCATTTTTTATTATATTTTACACACACTCTCACTCATTCTCTTGTACCCATGCACCCCTTCCTTAATAAACTCATAATACTGTTGGCCCCATCCCTTCCTCTCTGTGTTCATCCCCACTCCCCTATTTGCATGTTTACTCCTTCCAGTCTTCTCCTTACACACCATACCAAATGAGTCAAGGCTGAGTCATTAAAGTCAAGGTGTGTTTGTGTATAACCTAGGCGTCCAAACCCACAAAAATATCGTGGTGTTTGACGAAGTAATATTTCCCTCTTCTCGACTCTCACGGTGTAAACATCTTCACTAGAAACGCATACATTGATGATACGTACAGTCGGCGGCAGAAGTCCTGTCGCCTCACCTGCTTCACCGAGACATGCAGTGTTCATGGACTCGAGAAATAAGCACGCTTTCTACATTTAATCAAAGTCTAATTAATTAGACCTTGTTATTAGACCTTGCAATTAATAATCACGAGTCTATGAACATCGCGTGCCTCGGTGAAGCAAGTGAGGCGACAGGACTTCTGCCGCCGACTGTACAGCCTGATTCTCAAGTCATGTATGTCTGCTGCCACTAGAGAGACCACCAGTGTAATCACGTGGTCTGTGGTGGTGTGTTTGTTTATCTTTTCTTTCATAATCTTATATACGTAACTGTGGAGTATAAACCCGTCTAGGATACCCCTTCCATCTTCTATATTCTCCTTCCACCTCCTCTTATCCCCTCCCACCTCCTTTTTTCCCCTCTCCCATCTTCTCTTTTCCCTCCCATCTCTTCTTTTCCCTCTCCCACCTCCTATTTTCCCTCTCCCACCTCCTTTTTCCCCCTACCACCTCCTCTTTTCCCTCTCCCACCTTCTCTTTTCCCCCACCACCTCCTCTTTTCTCCTCTTACCTCCTCTTGTCCCTATCCTACCTTCTCTCTTCCTCCTTCCACCTTCTCCCCACCTTCTCCAACTTTTTCTTTCCCATTCCAACCATTTTCCTTTCCCCTCCCATTCACCTTCTCATTCCTCTGCCACCCTCTTCTCTCCTCTCCTCTCTTGTCCTCTCCAACTTTGTCTTTCCCATTCTGTCTCTGTTCCCACTATCCGTCTTCCTCCTATGCAGCGCTATCCTTCCTTCCTCTCTCCCCTCCTCTCACCACCAGCTCCCTCCTCCCTCTCTCCCCCCCTCCCTCCCCCCTCTCTCCACTTCACTATCAGCAGAGCCAGACTGGGTGAGAGGCGACGCGGGCGGTCACACTGCCGGGGATTAACAGATTAGGCCAGGATTACCGCCCACGCCTCAGTACCTAATTACTGGCTCCGTTGTGGCTCTATATGTTGTGTGGCTCGCGTGTTGTAGTGTGGCCTGATAACTATAAGTACGGTGTGACTTTTTGTATGTAGTGTTGTGGTGTGTTGTGATGCTCCTACTGCTGTGTTTAGAACTTTAGATAGATTTGTCATGATGTCTGTTTAAAAAGTATTGTTGTTATTGTAATTGTTGTTGTTGTTATTGTTTGGGGTGTTCTATTAAGATATGGTGTGTTGTGGTGATGCTACTGGTGTGTTGTTATAGATTTGTCATGATGTCTCTTTAAAAAGTACTGTTGTTATTGTAATTGTTGTTGCTGTTGTTGTTTGGTGTGTTCTATTAAGGTACCGTATGCCATGTGTTGTGCCATGACCCTCACACTCCGTCCACACCATACAATCTTCAGGTTCCTCAAGTCCTTCATTTTCATTCCCACGACACTTCAAAGTCAGGGGGACCACTTGACGTTGCTCCTCACATGCATCCTCTATCTCTAATACCTTCCTCGGTCAACTTTCCCCTTTACTCGTGTGTACTTCGCCTCTTCACTTAATTTCTCTCAGGCCATATTAAGACTGCTTTAATGCCACTGCCTGCTGCATGGGTCTCTCTGGCTCCACGCACCCTGGTACTCTCGACTCACTGCATGGAGTTTGTTGTGGTCAGTCAGTCAGTCAGTCAGAAGTTTGGTCCACCACAAACAGACACACAAACAAACAGACTCCCAGGCTAGACACGTTATCTCTTACCTTAATTCTCAGATGCACTCACTCACTTTTTTTCACTCCCCTTCCCTGCGACAAAATTTAACTTGCGTCTCATGTCTAGTGTTTGCTGGTTCAATATTGAGTTAGCGAGACGAGAGTTCCCTTTGTGCAGGGATTTGCTGCCTCGATCCTCTCCCTCCTCTCTACCTCATTTTATAACTGAGATGTGAAATGTTTCCTGTATGTCAACACCGGTTAGGTTAGGGAGGGAGGTGGAGGGGAGGGATGTTTGTACTGGGAGATACATACTGTAGTGTCATGTCGCTGCTGCTGCCGTTCGTTATCATCTAAATTCTAAACTCACGATCCTCTGTTCATCAGTAAATTAGAAAAGAGTGTTACTATGTGCATGTGGTCGTCTTCAAGCTGGTGCTGGTGTAGTGTTCGAGGTCTCGTTCGTGCTTTGGAAAATATGTTGTTGTTGGTTATGGTAAAAAAAAAGTGGGGACGAGGGAACTGCAGTTGGAAGGGGGATTGTATAGTTGGGATTGGTGGTGGTGAATGAATGGTGTTAACTTTAGCTGGGGCGAGGAGGAGGGAGGGGTGGGAGCAAGCTGGGGACTGTGAGGATACTGGTATAGGGTACAGGACAAGGGCAAAGGAAGGGTGGCAGAGTGGATGGTAAATGAGTGGTAACCTGAGCTGAGGTAGGGATGGGCAAGGTAGGGGACTGTGTAGGGATAAAGCTGGGATATACGGTACAAGGGCAAAGGAAGGGTGGTAGGGTAGGGTGGCAGAGTGAGTGGGTAAGTATGGTTTGGGCTGGAGGGTGCATGGGGCGGGCACCACGACAGGGGAGAATAATAAGGTAGAACAACAGTGGATGTTTACCCTGGCAGACGAGTGCTGTTCCAGGTCTCTTGTGGGAGTGAGTTTGCTTGGAGAACCCACTCGCCTTGCCTCCTATGGGAATGCAGATGGTTTTATAATGTGCACGAGACGGACTCAAAACACTGCTGCCATTGTGGGGGTCCTTGGTGGGTCGAGATGCTGCTCCACTGCCTCACTCATACAACACCTGGTTTTGTGGGACCGTAGTCAAGAACATGTTGTTGTGTTGACGATGGTATGTATGGTACCGATACGAGGACTCCATAGTTACACTACAGAGCCATCGTACCTGTACCACACCATCGTCAACACCACAAACATAATTAGTGTTGTTGCCTTACGACCCTTAATTTACGTTAGAGGTTCCTCACTCATTAATCTTGGTGCATATTATAATTATTACCTGAGTTTGACGAGAATATTGGCTACTGAATATTGATGTAAGCATTGCTGATTACTTTAAGAACTAATTAGTTATAATCTTCACGGAGGGAGAAATCACAAACAATTTACCAACAAGAGAACCTCCCGTCAAAGTGGTAACCAATTGCAAAGACGAACTGAAGATTTGTTGGTTATGCCGATGTTATGATTTTTTTTTTATTCTGGTAAAGCGGTGTAAATGGCCAGGCTCGCTTGGGGAATTAAAGAAATATTATCATGGATGAGGTTTGTACGAAATATTCTGTGCTCTCCCCGTAGAGTTTATTTCCAACAACACCTACACGTCATACCAGTTCATTAATTAAGGGACCCAGTGATGAACGGTATGTAGAAACTGATTCCTTCAAACTATTCCAAGCAACAGACCACCATTATTTTTGTTCATTTGGTCTCGTTTCCTTGCATACTTTGGAGGAATGAAGACACTATAATTTTACCAAAAGTATAGTATCCCCTTAAAACATTTCTTACTATTAAAATGGATTATAAGGAGGGTTACGACAACATGAGCACTGCATACGGTTGTCCACTGTTAATTGTTTTACTAAGGTGAAGTCACTGTTATTTATTTTTTTACTAAGGTGAAGTCACTTATTTATTTTTTATTAAGGTGTTTCCACTGTTAATTGTTTTGTTAATTAACTTCAGGTGAGGCCACGGTTAACTGTTTTACTAAGGTGAAGTCACTGTTATATATATTTTACTAAGGTGACTCTACTATTAATTGTTTTTACAGGTGTGTCGGTTCATGAGCAGACATCATGGTCCAGCTTCCCCAGCGTCTTCAAGTTCCTGAGGGAGAGACTGGCGGTGGCCGTGGAGAAGAAGGGCCAAAAGTCCACCACAGACACTGCTGATGATGGCGTTGACGAAGGTAGTCCAGGCGCTGCCACTCCTGCTGGGGGTCGGGGGGGCAAGGGGACAGACCACAGCATGAGTGACGAGGACGACGAGGCTGACGACGATGGCTCCAACACCAAAAAAATGAAGATAACGAAGTAGACAAAGATGAAAAAGAAAGAAGTCAGTCAGGTAATGAAGAAATGAATGACAATGAGGGAGGAGTAGAGAAAGATGGGGAGGGGGAAAGGAGTCAATTAACGAAAACATGAAGATAACGATAGAGAAAGATGAGAATTAAAGGAGTCAGTCAGGTAATGGAAGAAATAACAATGATGAGTAGAGAAAGATGGGAAGGTGGAAAGGGAGTCAGTCAGGTAAGGAAGAAATGACAATAATGAGTAGAGGAAGATGAGAAAGTAGAAAGGAGTCAGTCAGGTAATGGAAGAAATAACAATGATGAGTAGTTCAGAATGTTATAGATCAGTTTGTAGCAAATGATTACCACTTAAGAATTGGCTGATTTGGTATGTTTCGTTGGACAGTTTGGAGGAATAGTTCGTCCCCAAAGTGAGGAAAGTATAGTATAGTACATAACTCTTATCATAATTGTGAGTTAAAAAGGGGGTAGTACACTTTTGGTACATTGGAGCACCACGATTCCTCCAAACTATGTCAGGCAACAGAACCAGAATAATAAAAATAGTGGGATCTGTTGCTTGGAATAGTTTGGAGGAATTGGTTGCTCCAGATATGCCAAGGATAGTGACTTTGCACCAGAATCACGACCTAACCTACAGTCAGTGCATGCAATATAATGTCATTGTTGTTGTTGTTGTTGTTGTTGTTGTTGAAGTTCCTCAAGCTGTCTGACCGAGTAGCCCCGATAATATCATTGTTATTATCATTATTATCATTACTCGTGGGTAGGAATACATTACAGGTAGGGTTAGGTCAGAGTCTATAGAAGGATTGGGTCATAAACTGATAATGAGGGTAAGTCATTTTTTTCTAGGGTTGTAGACGTGAGTTGATAATTATTATGTTGGTGGTGTTGGCAATGTTAATCAAGTAAAGGGGAAGTGTTCTTTTTTATGAATTGGAAGGTCTGTGATTCCTCCTACCAATGCCAGGAAACAGACCACCTGAATGTTGTTACTTTAAGGCAGGATCTGTTTCGTGGCATACTTTGGAGGAATGATGACACTCGGATTTACCCTTAAAAGAATCTCTCCTTAAGGACCCTGTGATCGTGTATGAGACTTGGTGGCTCCTGATTCCTCCTGATTATGCAACGAAACAAAGTCCTTCAGTACAGGTGGTGTTTCGTGGCAATATTTGAAGGATTCATTATCCTCACAATTTTCTGACGACATCACGGGGTCCCTTATGAGTACTTTATAATTATAACCTGTGCCTGATTTATTGATAATTTAATGGAAGACATTTTTTTAAAAGCCTGAATGTCGCCAAATGTAATTTATTTTAATGAAATAGGTTACTGACCGCGAATGTTAGACTAAGTTTTAATCATAAGATTTATACATTTATATTTTGACAGGAAATATAATTTTGTCTTCATGTGATGCAGTCAATTATACACTTAAAATAATTTTAGTATTTTAAGACATTAGATTTCGCACAAACAACTTAGTTGTTGCATTTAGTTGCTGAGTATGTAATAAAAATAATATGTAGCCAAGAATAACATTATACAAAGAAACACTGGGACAGACACACAGGGATTGAGACAATGATAGTAAATACTCTCCATCTGTGATCAGTCCAGTCCATTATTAGGTTATACCTCAAAGTGGCTGAACACTCCCTGCTTAACACTTATATATTACATATTCAGTTTAATGGGAGTGTACTATACTGTGTGTCAGGGGCCAATATATTTACCGATATAATGAAACAAACCAGTTCTCCGGACCAAGTCCCTATCGTTGTAACATTTGGGTCAAGCTTGTTGTAGGAAAGGAAACTAACACTGCTCGGCTGTCTGTGCTTGCTGTCTCACCTTTCTATCACCTTCTTCTGGGGCTATATGACCTCGCTGTTGCGGCGCCTAATATCAATCAATCTATCAATCAATCAATCGGCTGTCTGTGTCTTTCTTCCCCATACAGTTTTATTTAGGTAGAGGGACCGTGTGTGATGAAGTCAGAATATTGGAGGTAAACGAGTCCTTCAAGTATTGCCACGAAACACTATCTACATTAAAAGAGTTTGTTTCGTGGCATGTGGAGTAGGCACCAAAAGCCTCCAGTTCTCGTACACGGTCACAGGGTCCTTCCTTGCCTATACCACTAAGATAATTGTGACGTCATTGGATCACCTGACCTCATCACTGAATTAAACAAAACTACGATCTCATTGCCCATTGTCAAGTATCAATATCAAATCATCTTATCTTATCAAAACCGACTGGCATTGATCTATGGTGATATCAAAAAATTAAACTGTGATAAATCCCAAACATCAAAATAAACTCTTTTATGTCCCTGGTATCAAACGCTGACGTCACCAACACAAACAAACTTTTTTATTTATTGCCAGGTATTATTAATTAAGGAGGTGTGTACTTAATAGAGTGTTGGTAAATCTGGAGCAACTGATTCCTCCAAACCATTCCAAGCAACGGGACACCATTATTTTTGTCAATCTGTTCCTGTTTCCTGGCAAACTTTGGAGGGAATTAATCAATACAGCCGGCAACATAATTTCGCGTCCATCTCATGTACTTATTTATGTTAATATGACCAGATAGTTGCATTTTGAACCAGTTTATATTTTACTAACAACATCCTATCTGTCATTTCTGTATTCAAAATTTGTGTTACATTATATAGCTAATGTGTTACAACTATAGCTACTATATAGGCTGGTGGAAATGAATCGAACTTATGCTGCCGACTGTACATACATACCACCATATGTATACTGTCCCCTTATTTAGCCTATGACGTTATGGGAACAACAGTGTCTAATGTTATCCTGCGTCGTGTGTGTGTGTGTGTGTGTGTGTAAGAATGTCCAGTGCAGCCCATGCGTTAGTAATTGTAGTGTGTGTGAGTGTGTGTGTGTGTGTGTAAGAAATTCCAGTGTTAGGAATTGCAGTGTGATGAAAACTGTGGGTAAATGAGTATGTATGAGTATGACACCAAACCCCCCCCCCCCCCTTCTCCCCCCCCCCTCCCCCTCTTTACACTCGAGGAAGGTACAGTTGGACACAAGAATGAGTGGTACAGTCCAGGTGAAAGATCCACCAATTCACCAACAAACTCATTCCAATGGAGATCTTAATTATTGTGCATATATGTATTTATATTTACTGTCTATAGGTATTCGAAGTACACCTCAATACTTATTAGTGCACGTGACTGTACAATGGAGATTTTAATGTGCATTTGTTTACTGTCTCTAAATATTCGAAGTACATCTGAATACTATTTAGTGATCGTGACTGTACTAATCTAAGACGCAAAGTCAGAAGAGGAATGGAAAGCTGAACCCATAAGATTCATTCATTAGGCTCACAGGTATTCATTTGTTGCTGGACTTTCGACCGCTACTGTTATTCACTTGTTGATGGACTTTTGACTGGCACTGTACACACATTATTTCAGGGTTACAGTCGAGTCTATATATAGTTGGGTAGGAGTGATTGTGGCTGGATGTTGCATAAGTAGCTCGGTGGGTTATGTTGCAAGAGCGAGGTATTGGCGGTACAGTGGTGCTGGATGTGTGTGTGTGTGTGTTTGTATGTATGCATGTATGTACAGTCACGAGCACAAATAAGTATACAGCTTTGGTTGAAGCTTTGAACAGGCCTCCAATTCACCAACGAAGTCATTCCAATTTTAGATATTAAATTGTGCATTTGTTTACTGTCCCTATAAGTATTCGAAGCATACCTGGATACCTATTAGTTCTCGTGACTGTACAATGGAGATCTTATTGTGCATTTGTTTACTGTCTCTAGGTATTCGAAGCACACCTGGATATTTATTAGTTCTCGTAACTATATAATGTACTACTGTATGTGTGAGGAAGCCACTCTCTGTGTACTATAAATAACCTCATACCTCCCCAATGACTCAGTGTGTGTGTGTGTGTGTGTGTGTGTGTCGTGGTACGGGTTCTTGACTACAGACCGACCATTAATTACCTCACGTCTGTCTGTCTGTCTGTCTGTAGCTTCGTCGTACACTGGACAACTTTTCAACTTTGTATCCTTCTAGCTTGTCGTGTCGTCCCAGTGTCGTATTAATTTGTCACCTTTTTGGCTAATGTGTATTTGTTGTGATGTGAAGAGTATGTATGTATGTGTTGTCTCTCTCCACTTCCTGTTTTTGTGTTTTTTTGTACTTTATCGTGTTCCTCCACTTCCTGTTTTTTTTTCCTTATTATTTGTCTTGTTCCTCCATTTCCTGTCTTCTTTTCTACTTTATCTCGTGTTCCTCCATTTCATGTCTACTTTTCTACTCTATGTCGTGTTGCTTTCTTCACACTTTGCTACAAAACAGATCCCTACTACATATATATAATAATACTGGCGTGGGTTGTTTCCTGGACTAGTCTGAAGGCACTGGTAGCATCCATTTCGTCGTTCAAAACAAAATAAAGGCCCCCCTCCTTCTCTCTAACGTGACCTAAATCATCTAAGTTACAGTATCTGGTGGCCACTCCTCCTCCTCATCTTGGCGTACCATCACGTATCTTGACTTCCTTCCGTTCATTCATGTCGGAGTTAAAGGGGATAGTATACTTTTGTTACTTTGGAGTGCCTTGATTCCTCCAAAGTGTGCCAGGAAACAACAGACCCAGATGGAGAAAAATAATGGTATCCTGTTGTTGCCTGGAATAGTTTGGAGGAATTTATTTGTTCCAGATTTACCAACACTGTACTATACCCCCTTATCATACCATCCTCGCTCTTCCTTCCCTTCCTCTGCCACCATTCACTTCCTCTAGGCTATTTATATTCGACACCAGTTCATCTCCTTCTGTTTTATGTTTACTTTCCTTCACTTTATACTTTATACTTTCATAGTACTCGTGTTGTCATATTTTCTTCAGTTAATTACACACATTTATTCTGTGTGTGTGTGTATGTGTGTGTGTGTGTGTGTGTGTGTGTGTGTGTGTACTGTCTCTTTGCTTAATTAGTGTTGGGTATAGCATGGAATTCCTTATTGATTTAAGCATAACTAATAACTTACCTTCCTTCTAATGTTTTTCTGCTTGCTGCCCCAAAACCCCATCACTTTCACCATCGTCCTACAGGGTCTTTCAGGCCTGGGTGGGTGGGTGGGGGGGGGGGGCGGTCATTCATCCTCAAATCTCTCACTGTTTCTTTCTATGCCTCAATGCTTAACTGATTTGCACTCCATATCTGTCATTCTCTTTCTCTGTCTGTTTACACATCAACTACCAATGGCATCAATCCCCATACAGGAAGTAGCAATAAATCGTGTCCTTTTTTTTTTTTTTTTTTTTTTTTTTTTTAGGCTGGTAAAAAGAAGACTGTAAAAATTTTGGTAATGTCTTCAGGTTCTCAATAAAAATGAGATGAAAAGGTTACTAAGGTTATCTTGTTTCCTTATTACGAAATGGGCTGTTAATATTCAGGTAACGTGACGTGGTTTGATATGAGGTGCATGGTGGGTGTTCATGTCAAGTGAGTGACCTGTTTTGGGGTTCGGGTGAGGTGACCTGCTTGCCTCGTGTACAGTACGTAAAGTGACCTGTTTTGAACCAGGTAAATCAGGTGAGTGGGGCAGGTGTAAGATGGAGTAAGGATTTCAGAAACAGGTGGGAGTACAAAACGTGGGGAGGCAGCTACTGTAGGTGTAGAGAAGAATGTAAAGCAGATGTGTAAGACAGGATGAAGTATAGGTATATAAATTATAAGCATTCTTTAAACCTTGGTGTATAAGGGTGAGTAAACTGGATGAGACGGGCTTATGAGACACGACTATATACACGAGGAACTTTTCACCCAGACAACAATAAATAAGTGAAGCATGTTTATGTTGTACTTTATTCACGTTAAAGGGAGGATACAGTGTTGGTAAATCCGAAGCAAATTATTTCTCTAAACTATTCCAAGCAACAGGCCACCATTATTTTTGTTCCTCTGGTTCTGTTTTCTGGCATACTTAGGAGGAATCAAGGCACTCCAATGTACCAAAAGTATACCCTATAACCTTCCCCTTTAATTTTGCTTCAGTTCTACTCCCGAGTGTAAAGGCTAGGAAGGTGAGATAGACAGGTGTATGATGCGTGGTGAGGTGGGTGGGGTGAGTCAGCATGTGTATAGTATGGGTCGGCTACTGCTACTCCTCCTCCCCCCCCCCCACCCCCTACTCTGCTGGTCAACCCACACACCTTTCTCTCGACTGGGTGGAGGTGGAAGTACAGGCGTGTAGGTGTGGAAGGGTGGAGTGTAGTTGGTGATGCAAAATAATGCAGTATGAAGGTGTGAATGAAGGTACGTGTGTGCCTGCTGAGGATATGTAGTCGTGAAAGAAGGTAATTATGAACATGGCAGAGGTGTGAAGATGTATTGGTGGTAAGGAATGTACAAGTGTGGAGGTAAAGGTGGACGTGAAGAAGAGGGTAGGATCATTGCTTCCATTCCATTATTATATGTGAGACAAGTGAAGTGAAGCAGGCAATGGGTAGGAACTAGGACATGTGAGGTGAGTCATGGTATATGTAGTGAAGTAAGGCAGGGCAGGAGAGCGCCCCTGGGCTACCCCGCTGGGCGCCCCGTGTGCAAGCGGTGCAAGTCATGACCTTCCTGACGTGGTGACGCCCCCTCTCCTCTCGGGACTTTCACCTGGGTTGGGACTACGGTGGGAAATGGCTCACCAGGAAGGTTGGGTTCCTCGAGCCGCCTAGTGCCCAGACCACATTCCTGCTGCTCCTCATGTTGACCCCTTGACCTGGGTGAAGGTACTGTGGGCCCACACCGTTGCATGGCTTGCCTGCTGCTGTGAACTATATCACTGCTGCTGTTGCCTCATCAAGTTGCCATCCAACCCTCATGACACTATAAGTCGCCTCCACCATTCATTGTTAAGGGGCAACACGCACGAGCAGCAGAAGACCAGCTTACGAAAGTGGTTCTCAGTGAGTCCCTGTGAATGCTGCAAGGAGTGGAGTGAAGGAGAGGAGAAGAGGGCAAGGGGGCGAGCAAGCGACATTTAGCGAGGGGCGGGCGGCCTTAGGAGTGTAGTGTCGGGAGAGGCAGAGTGTGGGAGCCAAACACTAGTAATGAGGACACACACTGGCGCCCACTCAGTCCCGCACCACTCACTCCACTACTCCTTGGAGAAAGTTGTGTGGGTGTAGTGCTCGTATTGTGTGTGTGTGTGTGTGTAAGAGTACACTACAGTGCTTTGCTTAATCTGTGTGTAGTCGTCATCTCATTATCAATTCATATTTCCAGTAGTAACAGTAACAAAGATAAATGATTATGTTTTATGTTATCTTGTTTATAGGAAAGACAGCAATAGTGTGTATATAATGTTGTAGGATAGTATGTAGTTGATATAAATACCATTGTTTGTCTAGTTTTCAATACAAACACAATAGTAAAAATTCATGTATATAAAGTGAGTGTGAACTTTGGCATTATATTGACAAATGTGTAAACAGTGTGAGACGTCGAGTGTTGCCCTTACTGTAGTGTTATCAGATGTTGCGTAGTGTTATATGTGACCTCCTGACCCACTATAGGCACTGCCATAAACACACCACCTCTCCCACCACCACCACTACCACTACCACTACCTCTCCACCACCACCACTACCACCACCAACATCTCTCCCACCACTACCACCACCACCTCCTCCACCTCTACCTCTCCTACCACCACTACCTCCACATCACTGCATCCCTTTACATGTACCGTACATTAAAAAAAAAACTCCCTAAAATAATATATATACGTCCATCTCTATATTTATTTATATATATTTTTTCATACTTATTTATACCCAGGCAAAAGTTAAGAGTTCACACAGCGTATGTAAATCGTGAGTGAGGTCAGGTCATGCATAGTTGCTCGGCGGTGAGAGGTCAAGTGGCAACTAAGCAAATTAATTACCGGCCTGTGTGTGTGTTTGTGTGGTTTTTTTTATGCTCTTGGGCTGAGACCGTGGCGCCAGGCAGATTGCTGACGTCATGATGCCAGGAGTGGGTAGTGGGGTGTTAGGGTGGGGTAGTGGGGTGTTAGGATGGGCAGTGGGGTGCCAGAGAGGGGTATTAGGTGCTAGGAAATATGTGTGTGTGTGTGTGTGTGTGAGTTAATATGTTTCTACTTTCCTCTGAATGTAGAGAACCAATACAGTCCGTTGCCTCGTCTTAAGGTATTAATGTTTGGCTGAATTATACAATTAGTTAACAAAAATTCTTATGATTCAGGGGATATTTCACCTTTGTAACATTGGAGAGCCTTGATTCCTCCAAAGTATGCCAGGAAACAGGAACAGATGGATAACAAAAATAATGGTATTCTGTTGCATGGAATAGTTTGGAGGAATCATTTGTTACAGATTTACCAACACTGTAAGAGGGAGATTCTCTTGTTGGTAAATTGGAAGGCTACTGACTCCTCCTAACTATACCAGAAAACAGACGCCCTCAATGGTACTGAGAAAGGATCTGTTTCGTGGCAAAGTTAGGAGGAATCAGTGACCTTCCAATTCACCAACAAGGGGAGAGTATACTTTTGATGGATTGGAGTGCCTTGATTCCTCCAATGTATGCCAGGTAACAGACCCAGAGGAAGAAAATTAATGGTATCCTGTTGCCTGAAATAGTGTGGAG
The DNA here is from genome assembly GCA_034508575.1 of Petrolisthes manimaculis. Classification (NCBI taxonomy): domain Eukaryota; kingdom Metazoa; phylum Arthropoda; class Malacostraca; order Decapoda; family Porcellanidae; genus Petrolisthes; species Petrolisthes manimaculis. The sequence goes on along the minus strand of JAWZYT010001287.1, from coordinate 31,096 downwards.
GAATCGATTGCTCCAGATTTGCCAACACTGTACTTCCCCTTTCAACTCCTGCTGAGATTATCAATGAGAACTTCACGCACTGTTCCCTCTTCAGTGGGTTCTCACGACGTCGGAACTCCGTGGATGACGAATGGAGGCGGTGAAAGTTGAGCAGTGCCATCGCTCAGGTTAATTTATGTGGCTCTCTGGTGGTGTTCTGCTTCACCTGATGCGCCCCCCGTCCCCCCCGCCCATCCCCGCCCCCTACCCTCCCCCCCGCCCCCATGGAGATAACACACCTGGCTGCCTTCTGAGTACCTACATCATATACAGGTGGGCGGAGTACCAGTCGTAAATTTACTGGGTGGTGCTAAGTTGGGCATAACCTTTCTTTATGCTGATAATATTTCGTTGTTTCACGTTACATTTATATAAGAAATATTAACAACAAAACAGTGCAGGATTATATACATACTACTCACAAAAATTAATGCAGCGTGACGTACAGTTATCAAGTTTATTATGTAATTTTTTTACGAGAAAAAAGCATTAAAGAAAGTATATATTTTTTTATTTTCACAACCTTTATGTATGAGTGGTGAAGTCTCATATTTATAACATACAAATAAATATCATCATACGTCACAACTACACGTAGAATATTTTCCAGTTTTGTTCACTCCGTAATTATATTTTTTATTGATTATTTGAGATGCTCTCTAGACCTGACATAAATCTTGTAATTATTTATATAATCACTGTAATACTATTTCCTTATCCAAGATATCGATGAAAGTGGTTGAGAATAAATTATTTCCAAATCATTTCTCATTTAAGGTTATTCTGCAATTCATCAAGGAATTTATTTGCACGATTCTTCCATTCCTGTTCATTCATTGCTGGCATCAGGTTTGGTGTTTACTGTCTCTTCCTTCTCTCTCTGTCACTCCCTTCTCTTTATCTCCTTCACCATTAGGACTACAAGTTTATTTTAGCTCAGCACATTTGTTTGGTTGTTTGTTTTCTTTACATCTCATCTCATAAGCGTTCTCCCTCATGTTCCACTTAGAATTCCACTTGTTCTTCCTTGAACTGTTTCTTCCCTTCTGAACACAGGTGAGTCAGTTACTTCTCCAACTTGATAATCTGACAAGGCTCCACATCTATCAACTTCATCATTTCCCTCATTACTACATCAGTTATGTCAGTTGTCAAATGAGATACATTCTTGAAGGGAGTAAAATTATCTTGTATTGACCAGAGTAAATTCAGTTAAGATTCCTTTTTTTTGTGTGTGTGTGTGATACAGATAAAGTTAGTGCTTAAAATTATCCCCCAACACTATATAATACTGTATTGTATTTGAAGGATAAGTAAAGCCATAGTATGCAACAGAATTTTTGAGATCATTTATTTAAGAGAAAACATACTGTTTGTGTCTACGACACCTGTGTAGCCTAAGTACAAACAACATGGATGACGTCACGGTTGTCACACACCTGGGACGCTCGCACGGGTGGCGTTGGTGCGGCTGGGGTGGCCAGGGCCCCACGGGGCATGTCAGCCAGTGGCCCCGCCCCGCCCCGCCCCGCCCACCACACACGCCATCCCGTGTCTCTTTGTACACTTGTTGGCGGAACCTGTACAGGATGGGGCCCGGGGGGTCACCGGGGGCGTCTGCACTACACTCAACTCAACTCAACTCAACTCAACTCAACTCTCCCGTCAGCTACACTTTACAAACAAAACAACATTCAGTAGAGGTGTAAGTGCGGGAGGCTGGAGGTGAGGTGTTTTGGGGGTTGCCACTAACATCACTCTTCCTACCATCACAACATAACACGGCCAACTTAGTAACATTGTACTGAATGAGGAGTTTATTGACTGGTCGTACTGGTGGCTGGTGAGGAGCGGGGCAAGGGTAATCTGGGACTTGTAATGAGGATGTGTGTCCCCTGCCATGCCTACTGTTGTGTGTGTGTGTGTATGTGTGTGTGTGTGTGTGTGTGTCAGACCCCATCAATATCGTACACCTCGCCATAACATCGAGGACCAATGTAAACCTCGTAACATTTCTCCAGCTTTTTCTTTCTACAATAACTATTTTCCTTTTGCATCAATTTATTCTTCTGTAAACAATTTCAATAGTGATTTAACATGACTCATTATAATGCAAAAGAATTAAACTGTGGGCATACCTCCTATTCCATTTACCAGGTCATATAAAAAGATAACAGAAAATTGTTATACAGTATAAAAAGGTAACAGCAAATTTTTATTCAATAATTATATCTCCACCACTATCATCCTTAAATTAGAATCTCAGTAACGAAAGTTGATGCAGGAAAAAAGTGATTGTAGACCAGAGTTAAGGGGAAGGTACAGTTTTGGCATTTTGGGAGATCATTATTCCTCCAAACTATTCCCAGCAACAGGCCACCATTAGTTTTATCAGTCTGGTCCTGTTTCCTGGCATACTTTGGAGGAATAAATGCGCTCTAATGTACCAAATGTATACTCTCCTCTTAAAGCCAAGCCATACATAACATCCTTATAGGTACTGTATCCTCCTCACTCCTGACTTATGGATTGACCCATTATCTGATGCCACTCGACTCTGCCACACCACCACCACCATCATCACAACAACAACAACAACACAAATAGTACACCCCCTCCCTCACCCCCTCATTTCCTCTGTGCATTTAAGTATACGCCTTGTGATCTGGATATTTCCCTCTCTTTTTTTTTTTAATCTCAATTTTCTCTTAAACATCAGAACGAACTCTGTAGCAATCCTTCTCAGCTCTGTGCAACACAAGGTGAGGGATAACCTATACAATACACAGTAACCATACATACATCTTCAGTAAATAACACACACCACTCCTACAAGTACTGACCACATTATTGAATATCATTATTATGTGTATTATCTCATCAAACTTTTTAATTAAGCGATTTTTGTTCCATTTCCGGGGCGATATCTGGCCAATATTTATCAGTTGAGATGCCACACAACAACACAATTCTATCCCATTAAATAGTAAGTGGAAAGGAGTCATTCATCCACTTCATTCCCATTCTTAGCTACACATGAATGAAAAATTAATCTTCCCGGCCATCACCAGGGTTAAATGCAAGGTTTAATTTATCAAAGAATATAACCAACAAACAACAACATGTACAGTACAGTACTTTAAGAGTGGTGTTTTTTTTTTACTATGGATGGATCAAGACTAACAATGTATGTATGTATGTATGTATGTCTGTATGTCTGGAAATTTCTCCGCCCTGGGAATGAATGAATGAATGAATGAATGAATGTCTTTACGTTCAACTCATCCATTTTTTGTTTTCCCTTTTGAGTTCTGAACCTTATAAGTATCAACAAACCCGATGCTTAAAAATCTCTATCACTCTCTTTCCCTCTCTCTCTGTCTGTCACTCTCTTTCTCTCTCTCTCTCTCTGTCACTCTCTTTCTCTCTCTCTCTCTCTCTCTCTCTCTCTCTCTCTCTCTCTCTCTCTCTCTCTCTCTGTCACTAACAACAATAAAAACATCTTCGTCGTGTTCGCGTGGAGGAAGGAAATGAATCAGGTGTACAATGTAGAAATGTCCTCAACTGAACAACACACACCTTCTCCCTCACCTGCATGGACAAGTTACTGCGACCCCCCCCCCCCCCCCCCTTTGCGTTGCGTCCTCCCTGACTGACCCCCTCCGCCCCCTACCCCTCCCACACCACCCGGGAATACACCAGTGAGGAAAATTAATGTGAAAAAGAGAAATGTATAAGCCCTGTTTGTGTGTGTGTCTGTGTTTGTGTGTTTGTGAAATGGGTCAGAGCTGAATAAAAAAATATCATATGTGTGTGTGCGTGTGTGTGTGTGTGTGAACTGGGTCAGAGCTGAAATAAAACATCATATATGTGTGTGTGTGTGTGTGTGTGTGTGTGTGTGAATAGGGTTGGGTCTTACAAGTAAACCGTGTATGAGGTGAATTGTAGCATGAATGACTCGTGAGTTCCCAGAGTGTGTGATGGGTGTGTGTGTGTGTGTGGATGAAGAGTGGATGCATGGGTGAAAGGACGAGAGAGTGGGTGTGTGTGTGGAGTTTGGTGGGTGCATGTGCGTTTAAAAATTGAGAGTAGAAAATGTGTGTGTAAGTGAGAATGTGAGTGAGAGTGAGACTATGAGTTAAAGAGTGTGAGAGTGAGAATGAAGGGAAGATAAAATGGAGTGAATAAAGGATGGGTTTATGAGCGTGTGTAAAAAACTGTGTGAAGGAGAGGTATAGGGGGGAGGCTGGGAGGGGAGGGAGGAGGGAGGAGGGAGAGGGAGAGAGGGATAAGTCAGCCAGTCAGTCAAACACTTCACTGATCTGACTGAACTCTTCTTTACTTTACACGTGTGAAGTGCCGGACATACCCACACACACCCCGACCCCGGAAAAAAAATAAAAAATAATGATAAAAAAAATCTTACATCAGAATATATACAAAATATACATAGATAGAAAAACTCTCTTCGTGTTCTTGGTGTCGTTTTTTTTAAGCTGTGTCTCGTGTTCATCACTTCAACAAACAATTAGTTAGTTATTATTACAGAGCCTAGACAGAACACTCCATTGTCTGAAATCATCGTGTATTTCCATGTTGCCCTTTAATAATAATTGTTGGGTTTGGTTTTCGTTGGATCATTTATTATTATTATTATTATTATTATTATTTTGTTCAAGTGTTTCTTTTCAGTGATTTTTTTTCCTAACGATGAACACATCTATAATTTTGTGTTTCAGCTGCGCATCTGTGCCGGCGCAGGTGAGGCTGGCTGAGCTCCTGTCTCTGAGAATCACTGGAGTCCTCAACACACCAGGGTGCTACTCGTCTCATCTATACAGTTTGAACGAGTTTGGTGATGAGTGGAAGTCACTTCAATCAATAACAGGTATTTTGTTTCAAAATTTTTACTCCATCCTTTTATTTGGAGGATTATTGTTGGGTTTCGTCACACAGAACCCTAACATGGACGTCTGCCTTCTCATTACCCACCAAGTATGTGGTAGGAGTGTCACCCATTACACTTCCCTCTTGGAACCGTCAGCAGCAGATATGACGGAACTTTTGCCCTTGACAACTCTCGGTGTGTCCGTGAGCCGCTACAGCAACACCTTCACCTCGTCCTTCCTGATGTGCCAAGACTGAGACTGTCCTACAGCTGCTACCATACTCCTGCCGAGGTACAGTATGGCAAGGAGGAACCAGTCTCAGACCACCATGGCTGCTCACAATGTTAGTGGGAGCGAAGGTGTAGTGGGCTGATGTGGGCGGGGAGAGGGCTGGTACCAGGTGACGAGGAAGGGGTCTGGAGGGTCTGTCAGACGAGGGTGGCTGTGCGGTTCATCACCGAAAGGCGGTCGCCAATGTGGGCAGCTGGAAGGAAGTAACGGTTGGGGTGTGATGGGTTGTGGTCTGGGCGTGTGCCACTGACGTGAGGGCGTGGGCGGCAGAGGAGAGGGCATGTGAAGCGGCTGAGGTGGGCACGTTTCCAGGGGTGAGGCCTGGATTCGTGCCCAGAGCCGCTTGTCACATGCTGCCCATGTACGGCCAGTTGAATGTCGATCCGGACAACAGCATGTCCCTGTGGAAGGAGGGGCAGGATTAGTGTCTGTGTTGAGAGGAGGACACGGCAAGAATTACCTGCCCATCTAGCACTGAGTATAGATAGAACATTGCAAATTATAATACTACATCAGATTATGAATAATAAGAAGCAAACATATATATATTTCGATATATGGGTGTAAATACATAAACTACTCAAGTAATAATACAGTTGATAAAAGTTATAGCATTAGGTACTCGAGTCAATTACATATTTATGATATAATTTCCTGAAATATTTACATTTAATTACACAAATATTTTAGTTAGAGAACTAATAATTGCTAGATAGTAGAAAGTAAACAAATGAAGATGGTCAGTTGGTGTTGCAACATTAATATACAAATGTGTCTTTATTTCCACAGCACTAAATCCATTCCTGCCACCAGAACATAGATACCAAGCACTGACTCACCTGATAAGGGTCTCAATTGGCGTCTTGCCGACCAATCTAACGAAGAAGAGTTGCTCTATGACGGTGGAGGAGACGGTACGGAGGGAAGGAAGGCGCAGCAGCAGTTTCCCGAACCTGGTGGGCTGGTTGGGGTACTGGGTGCGACAGTATTCCTCAAGGGCACACTGAGACTTCTCCTGTAGACCCTCAATGTGAGACAGATCACTCAGACCACACGCATCTGTTGGAAAAGAAAAGGAAACGTTAGTTATGTCTGAGCCTCGTACGGTAAGAAACATAATTATTGTGTAGTACATATAAACCTTCTCTCTGACCCATCAGTCTGTGAGTTCTGGTAGTAATGTTTTTTTTGTTTGTTTTTTAACGTACAGTAATGTAGTCTATAGTTTGTTAATATAAACTCAGGAAATGGTTTGAGTGAATCTATAGCATCCAAATATTGGTACACACAGACACACACCAGGGACACAGACACACACACACACACACACACAGACACGGGAGTAGGCCACAAGAATGATTAAGATGAGGCCGGTGCGATCTGATGCAGCAGGAGGACTTTTGCTTGGTAACTTCAGCGACTCGGCCGTCACTTGCATTCCCCTCGTAGCCCTGCTGGTGTGTAAAATATACCCCGTCGCAATTTATCACCATTGTAATTCAAATCAGCAAGCAGCGAGAGGGAGAAAGGCAAAGCGGGTTCAGTCATAAATAAGAGAGATCGCTGGCATAATGAGGGATGGGGCATGGATGAAAGGTGAGGAGGTGCATGCATGGTGAGGGTCGAATGTGGCTTGTCCTATCTCTCTCTCTCTCCCCCTCCCTCTCTTTCTCTCTCTCTGCATGTGCGTGTATATGTATTTCCCTGTCAACACACCAACCTAGACAGTTGGTGAGTTACCCCTTACTAATGATCTTATTAAACGCGGTGTCAATATTCCGTAGACTTTCTAGTTGTCTTGCCCTTCCAGACGTAGATAAACTAACACCAGACGATTTATTATAAGGAACCCCAATCATTCCAAAGGTTGATATAGTAATAATCTATAAGCCCTACTACACCTACTACTACTACTACTACTACTACTACTACTACTACTACTAATAATAATAATAATAATAATAATAATAATAATAATAATAATAATAATAATAATAATAATAATACCACCACTCAGTCCTTTACACGTTCCTCTTTTTCCAGGGTTATAACGCTCCACATGTTCCAGTTTTCCAGATGATCACAGGCAGCCAGACCCTCCTCTCTGATACTCGTCCAGAACAGTGTGTCATACTTTATCGCTCCTTACACTCTTAACATTATTCTCTCTCAATTTCAGACGGTACTCTCCTCCCCTTTCTCCTCCTCTTATTCTTCCTCCTCCTCCTCTTCTTTCTCCTCCTCTTCCTCCTCCTCCTCCTACTCCTCCTCCTCCTCCTCCTCCTCCTCCTCCTCCCTCCTCCTCCTCCTCCTCCTCCTCCTCCTCCTCCTCCTCCTCCTTCTCTTCTTCCTCCTCCTCCTCCTCCTCCTCCTCCTGTCTTCTCCCATTCGTCCCTCTTTTTTCCTCTCTTACATCCACTACCTCTCTCTCTCTCTCTCTCTCTCTCTCTATCTCTCTCTCTCTCTCTCTCTCTCTCTCTCTCAGGATTCCTACCAACACACTCCACTTTTCATCACTGATAACCCAATTTTTTTTTTCCTCCTTTCTTCTTATCGCTTCTTCTCCATCTATCACTCACTCTCTCCACCATTCTTCTTCACGCTTTCTCTCTTCCATCTCTTCACTCCACTCACAACATTTTCCCTTCTTTTTCTCGCCATCCTTACGTTTATCTTTCTATTATTTTATGGTTATATATATTTTTTCTTTTTTCACCTTTCCACCACCACACTCTCTCTTCACCATCCCCCCTTCCTCCTCCTCCTCCACCATTCCCCCCTTCCTCCTCCTCCACCTCCTCCACCACCACTACACCCCCCTTACCCCCAGTAGAGGTGGAGTGTGGTGGGGTGTGGTGGGGTTGGTGGCAGGAACGAAAATAAATGAAGACGGAGAGTTACACGAAGGAAGGAAGGAAGGACGGAAGAAAGATGTGAGGCCTTGTACTTCTTCACATTTCCTCACACTTGCCTCACACTTGCCTTACATTGCCCCTCACTACCTCACACTGCCCCTCACTACCTCACACTTGCCTTATACTTACTTCACACTTCCTCACACTTCCTCACACTGTCTCTTCCTTATTTTAACCACCCATCTTTCTCATTAAAATCTTTCTCTTTCTCTCTCCCTACAACTCTCCCCTCTCTCCCTCCCCTTCTTCATGCCTTATTTCACTCTCCCTCTTTAACTCTTTCGTTCGTTTACCATACAACCAACCTCCTGCTCTCTTTCTCCCGACCCCCTCTGCTTCTCTCTTTCTCAAACACACACACACACACCTCACAAACAAACACACAAACAAACACACATATCTTTCTCTTTCTCTCACACACATACACACACACAAACAAACACATGCACACATCTCTCTCTCCTTTACACACAAACACACACACAACACACCACCCTAGCTTCCCCTCCCTTCCCCCACCACCCAAACACATACACACACACATACACACACATGCACACATCTCTCTCTCCTTCACACACACAACCCACAACCCTAGCTCCCCTTCCTTCCCCCACCCCCCACCACCACCCCCACCACCCACCCATTTAAGACCGACCCCTCCCTTCCCTTTCTATTATAATATGGCGAGAGATTCCTACCCTCCTTCTAAGACAAACGACCTCGTATCTAAATTGTAACGCGTAATTTTGGTTTCTCATGAATATTCAGAGCCAGGCGCCGGGGAGGAGAGGAAGCAAAATCCCATCCTTTTTCTTAATGATCTATGAGAAGGAGCCGTTTTGTGTGTGTGTGTGTGTGTGTGTGTGTGTGTGTGTGTGAGAGAGAGAGAGAGAGAGAGAGAGAGAGAGAGAGAGAGAGAAGGAGAAGGAGTCGGGTTTTATTGTGTGTGTGTGTGGGTTAGTTTTTCACCCCTCTTCCCTAACCTAACCTAACCTAAACTAACCTAACCTAACCTAACTGGGTGAAGGTTGGATGCCCCACTGGAGGGTAGCAATGAGAGGAGGGTGAGTGGGTGAGTGGATGAGTGGGTGAGTGAGTGGATCAGTAGCTGGCCAGTTGGAGAGAAAAGAAGATGGCCAAAAGTGGATCAGTAAATGCAGTATAAATAGTAAGATAGTAAGATGTGTGTGAGTGTGTATGTATGAATGTGTGTGTATATGTATGTATGTATTTATGTATGTATGTATGTATGTATGTATGTATGTATGTGTGTGTGTATGAATATATGTATATGTGTGTATGCGTATGTGTGTGTGCGTGTATGTGTGTGAGTGTGTATGTATGCGTATGTGCTAGTGTGTGTATGTGTATATATGAATGTGTGTGTGTATGTGTGTTACGGGGCGGCCATTATACCGTCATTACTCCCGTTCTCTTTCGCGGCAGACGTCGGAGTCATTACGCCCTGGGTGATTAAACAGCTACGAACACCAAGTTGCCCATTTTAATTATTCTCGCCCACAGATTTTTTTTTATACTACTCCTCCTTCTTCCTCTCCCCCACCCTCCCCCTTCTCCCCCTTCTTCCCTCCTTCCTCTCCCCCTTCTTTCCCCTCTCTCCACCATACTTCTTCCCTCCTTCCTCTCCCCCTTCTTTCCCCTCTCTCCACCCTCCTTCCTCCTTCCCCCCCCCCCTCTTTCTAATGCCGCCTCTGGGACTCCTCCTCTCAGTCTTATTACGGGGGAAATATAAAAAAGAAAAAAATAATAATAAAAGAGGAGAAGAAGAAAGAGTGGGAAAAAAGAACACACCCTTGTGATCAGCCTCCATGTCAAAAATTATTATAATTTTTTTTTTTTTTTTTTTTTGCTTACATATTTATAAAGAAAAATTAGAATCACGTATGTAAAGGTTATTGATATGAGTGTAGGAATTTGATGTTTGTTTGTGATTATTTTGGTTACGTGTACGAGAGAGAGAGAGAGAGAGAGAGAGAGAGAGAGAGAGAGAGAGAGAGAGAGAGAGAGAGAGAGAGAGAGAGAGAATATGTAATAAGGATGTATTGTGGAGGAAGGGAAGGATAATGAGAGAGAGAGAGAGAGAGAGAGAGAGAGAGAGAGAGAGAGAGAGAGAGAGAGAATGTGTAATAAGGAGGTATTGTGAAGGAAGGGAAGGGTAGTAGTGACATCAGGGGCTAATGGATGGCCAGGATACAGGATTAACATTGGCTCATTACGCCACAGAGAGAGAGAGAGAGAGAGAGAAAAAAAAAAAGGAAAATAGGAGGGAGGAGAAGGAGAAAGTGAGGGAAGGAAAGAAAGAGAAAAGAGGAGGGAGGAGGAGGAGAAAGGGAGAAAGGGAAAGATAAAAGCCCCTCTCAGCCCCTCCTAATTCTCACAGTTTCTTCAATTTCCTCCTATTCCCTCTCAGCCCTTCCCATTTCCTCCCAGCCCATTCCCAGCCCCTTCCTCTGTATACTGCCAGGTTGGGTGGGCATTGAGCTGAGCCTGGTTGCGGGCTCAATGGACTTGATTAGGCTGTGACAGGCTGAGTTAGGCTCTGATTCCACTACGAATGACTGCAGCGGAGATGAGTTCGACTGAGATGAGGCAGTATATAGGAGTTAAACACATGGGAGAGTCTCTTGTGTTTTTAGTGCATTGAAAGACCCCATGCAGTGAATCCTCCTAACTAACTAACTATGCCAAGAAATAAACCCATCTACTATTAGTATATCCTACCATTGAAGGTGGTGTCTGTTTTCTGGCATAGTTATAGGAGGAATGAGCAACCTTCCAATTTACCAACAACATGAGAATCTCCTCTTAACATCTGGTGGGCTGAGCTGGTATTAAGCTGCAAATGGATGAGAGTCGACAGGGCATGACTAGATGGGGATAGTCTGGCCTCGAGACGGTCTGACTGCTGGTTGGTTGGTTGGTTGGGTGGTTGGTTGATTGGTTGGTTGGTTGGTAGGTAGGCTGGGTGGCTTGGGTTCGCTAGGGTTTATCTTATCTTGAACAGGAAGTGAAGCAAGTCTAAAGAGTAGCGAAACGAGTCTGGTCAATCTCTGTCTAAATCTTGGTACGTGCTGAAGTGAAGTGAGGTAAGTGACTGAGATCTGAACGACGAAATTTGGGTTGTAAGTCGACAAAGAGAGAAGAAAAAAAAATAGTTTTTTTTATGCCTATCGAGTAATAGTGTTGGTCATTAAGGAGGGGGGAAGTTATGTGTTGGTAAATCTGGAGCAACCGAATCCTCCAAACTATTCCAAGCAACAAAACACTATTATTTTTGCCCTTCTGGTCCTGTTTCCTAGCATACTTTGGAGGAATCATGGCACTACAATGTATCAAAAAAGAATTACCACCTTAAGGCAGTCTCAGTCTTGTTACATCAAAGAGACAACACCACCGGGAGAATACAGAGGAAGGAGGAAGGGTGGAAAGTACAATAAAGAAGAAGGCTCCTCCTACACACCATGCGTTCAAGCCGAAGTTGGACGGAAAAGAAGATATCCAATGAAATATGAAAACAAAAAATAGGATGACATTTTTAGAGAAAGATAGGTATACAACGTAGTGTATGCCTGTTGTACAAGAAGGAGGAGGAGAAGGAAAGGAGGATGAGGTAGAGGAGGATGAGTGGAAGGAGAGGAGGATAAGGTAAAGGAATTTGGGAGGATGAGGATGAGGGGCATGAGGGGAAGGAGAGGAGGATGAGTTAGAAGAGGAAAAGAGAAAGAAGAGAGTGAGGAAGAATAGAAGGGAAGGAGGATGAGGTAGAGGAGGGTGAGAAGGAGAGGAGGATGAGGTAGAGGAGAGTAAGAAGGAGAGGAGGATGAGGTAGAGGAGGAGGGTGAGAGGAGCCTTTACGACACCGCCCATCCTGGTGAAAATGTGCGATAAAGAAATGATTGATATGTTCTGACGTCATAAAACCTTAACAGACTGTGATAGGGGCCGCCAGGGAAAGGTGCCCCCTTGTAAGTGATTTACTGTCTCTTCTTCTGCAGCGTCTCCAGTTACCACGCCTGCAGGAGCCACGTAGCCTTCCTTTGACCAACACCAATAGACTAGTTAGTATTCTATTCCACCCATCTCCACCTATCCCTTTCACTCGACACTTCTCCCACGGCCCCCTGAGCAACAACAACAACAACAACATCAACAACAAATAGAACAACAACAACAACAACAAAAAACGTGAGTCCTGGTGTGCATAAACAGGTACGATACAAGTCACAACATCACGTGGCCTGACTCACCTGCCAATTACCACACATCATTCACACGTCAACCTCTCACACCTCATTCACCAACTCTGGCTCTCTCTCTCTCTCTCTCTCTCTCTCTCTCTCTCTCTACTCTTCTATCAACTGCTCACCAAACGTTTTTATTATTTCTATTTTATTTTCATATTTTTTCTGGCTTGTTATTCATTTTTTTTTTTCGCCCTTTTTCATTTCTTCTACTTTCTTGATCGTATGTATATTTAATTATTCCTTGTGTCTTTTTTTATTATTATTATTAAACTGGGAAAGTATTTTTATGATGTTGTCCTTTCTCTTTGTCGATCTGAGTTCAGGAGGAAATGCAATAGATTTAATATTCATTGATTTTCTAACAACATGGCAACAACATACACTGGATTTCGAGCAAAGTAACTGCAGATAAAATGATAATAATAATAATATTAATAATAATAATAATAATAATAATAATAATAATAATAATAATAATAATAATAATAATAATAATAATAATAATAATAGTTGACTCGAGCCTCACAACAACACCAGTATACCCATGAACACAAACCCAAAGTAAAATTAATTAAAAACCAATTATAAACCAACCTCCTTTACCACCAAACACTCCTGCTGCATATACAAAACTTCTTCTGAGGTGAGGTGAGGTGAGGTGAGATGCATGACCAGCCTACTGTATATGCCCAAAGCAATATTTAGCATCCTTCCTTCCTTCCTTCTTTCCTTTCTTCCTTCCTTCCTCCCTTCCTTCCTTCCTTTCTTCCTTCCTTCCTTCCTTCCTTCCTTCCTTCCTTCCTTCCTTCCTGGGACCACCGAGAGTAATACAGTAATAAGTAACTCTATCCTTTGCCTCTTTATAACCCAGATAGATACCCAACTCTCCAATTTTTGCCCCGGCACCTTTTTGTAACTCCGGGGCATCTCCAGCAGCAGCGGCGGTGTATCGACTAGTGATATAATTAAGCCCTGGTGATTAAGGTGTATAGCTGGCCGGGGAGGGAGGGAGAGAGGGAGTGTGTGAGGGAGGGAGGGAGGGAGAGAGAGAGTGAGGGAAGGAGGGATAATAAAGCTCTCTGGCCAGCGGTGATTTAGACACGGTCGTTAATATGGAGGTGGTATTAGTGGTCTTGGCATGTGTGTGTGTGTGTGTGTGTGTGTGTGTGTGAGAGAGAGAGAGAGAGAGAGAGAGAGAGAGAGAGAGAGAGAGGAGAGAGAGAGAGAGAGAGAGAGAGAGAGAAGGTGGCGGCCTCTCTTTACTCGGCTCACCTACACCCACACCTACACCACCACCATCGCCCATATCAACTATCACTAATAATAAAAACAACCACCACAACCACAACCCATAATAACTATCACTAAGATAACCACCACAACCACAACCACCATCCTATCAACCCCCACCACAATCTTAACCACCACCACAACCACAGCCAAATTAACCATCACTAGAATAACCACCACAACAACAACTACAACCATGGCAACAACAACCAACACCACCACAACCATAACTACCAGCTTATGACCACCAACAACAAACCATGCAGCTATATACCACCATTTAACAACAACCACAACAATCTCTATAAATTATCAACTCGAAGGTGAAAATAATAATAATTGTTTTTACACTCTGTCGTACAGGTGAGGTGGGTGGGATTGGAAGGGCAGCTAGGTAGGTGTGGTGCCAGGTGGGTGATGATGATGATGATGATGATGCTGTTCGTTACTGCTCTAGTCTAGGTGATCGTAATTCAAGATAATCGTAACAGAGAATAATCGTAACTCAAGGTGTGTGTGTATATATCGCAGCTGAACGACGCCGCCCCATTCTTATAACGGGGTCATTTACTGCAAGGATGAAATAGAAAGCCTACAGATTCCTCCATACTACACTACACAACAGATACCCTACTCGTAGACTGATGTATTTATCTGTTTCGTGGCATGGGTTGGTGGAATCACTAGCCCTCGATTCACCCACGACAGATGACCCTCTTAATAGCCTCGTAACTTAGGATAACTGTACAATAAGGCACATAAATTTCGTTACTCAAGCTCCCCTTCTATTACACATCTCTTGTAAGTACACGTGTATAATTGATCGTGTGTACATGAGCCCTAACTTTGTCCACTGTAATTATATAATCAAATGAAGGACGAAATTATTAGACTTATCCATCCCATAATCATAATCATAAATACTCAAATAAAGGACAAAATTATTAGTCTTATCCATCCCTATTCTATCTTAATGTAATGTAATCTAATTTAACTCGTCTGTCTCACAATCATCATCTTGTTCTATATAGTTAGTGATTGTCTTCTCTTATTATCAACTCGTCTTGCTCCACCTCATCTTGTGTGTGTGTGTGTGTGTTTTGTTGTTGTTGTTGTTGTTGTGTCCTCCGAACCCGTGTCGACTCATCTCCTTTAGTCACATCTCATCTTGTGTGTGTGTTTAGTATTGTTGTTGTTGTTGTTGTTGTTGTGTCCTCCAAACCCGTGTAGGTTCATTTCCTCTGGTCACATCAACAACCTCGAAATTCACACTTATATAATTTTGCTACAAACTTTACTCCACAAAAAATCTCTTATAATATTGTGTGTATAAAACATTCGTATTTTTCTAGTCCAAGAACATTGCTCTCAGAGTGTCTCGGTGAAGCAGGTGAGGCGACTGTACTGTTATTGTTTTATGTGTGTCGTGGGTATTCAGTTACAACATAATTATTAGACTCTCTCTCTCTCTCTCTCTCTCTCTCTCTCTCTCTCTCTCTCTCTCTCTCTCTCTCTCTCTCTCTCTCTCTCTCTCTCTCTCTCTCTCTCTCTCTCTCCTTTCCACTCTTCCTCTCTCCTTCCCAGTCTTCCAACCCACCTACCCCAGGCTGGAATAAATGGCCCATACGTGACTAAGGCAACCTCGCCCTGGTCCTTTACGAGTTCTGGGTAAACATTGTGGCGTCCGTCTCCGCATGCTGAGGTGGCCATCACGCCCGAGTTATTACAAGTGAAGTGGTCCTTAAACTAGGTACGTGTTGGGGTCATATTTACCTGACCCCTTGAAGAGCCAAACAAACCGCTTGCTTTCCTACCCTACCCGACCCTCACCACACACACACACACACACATACACACACACACACACACACACACACACTCAAACAAACCCACACATACATACATACACACACACACATACATACATCCCCCCCCCCCCACACACTGACTTTTGACAATACGGTAGAAGTGTGGGAAATTGTCACAAACAGAAGTAAGTCACACTCAGTAAATGAACCCAGAGATGTTCAGCAACCTTACACAACTTCTCAACACAACCCAAACATCATTACAATACAGGGGAAGTGTGGAAAACGGTCCTACATCAATACACCATCATCACCATCACCACCATCACACTACAACCATTACTATTACCACCACTACCACTACCACCATCACAGAAAACACCACCAATATCATTACCAACACCACCACCACCACCACCATCACACTACAACCATTACTATTATTACCACCACCACCACCAGCAGCACAACCACATGTATTAGCCAACATTAACCACCATCATCACTGCAGAGAGAGAGAGAGAGAGAGAGAAAGGGAGAGAGAGAGAGAGTGAGAGAGAGAGAGTCACGTGATACTATTTATGCTCCTGGATCTTTAAAAAAACTCCGTGGACCATATTATTTTCCCCTCGTGTGTGTCCCCTCAACTGTCCCGCTTGGTTGCTCATTCAATCTCCCCTCCTCAACCTTACCCCTCTCCCTCCCCCTTCCCTTGCACTTAGACCCCTCTCCCTTCACCCCAACACACCCACCCCGCCCGCCCCATACACTCTATCTCCCCTCTCCATCAAACCACTGTCTACTCCCCCCCCTCAACCCTTAGCAACAAACACCCCCTCCCTCCCCCTCCTCCCCCCACCAACCACTACCCCCACCACCACCACCACCACCAACCACCACATCCTTGAGTAAAATAAGGTCAGTTACATTTTTATGCTTCTTCGTGTTGTGTGTCATTATTATTCCATTTTAAGGCACTGGTGGCTCCTGACCCTCTTGATTCCTTCCTGATTTTCTCTGCCATTTCACTCCTTTTTATTTCTCTTTTTTCCCCTCTCCCTCTTTTTTTTTCTTTCCTCCCTCCCTCTTTTTTTTCTCCCTCCCTTCTTTTGGTTTTCCCTCTCTCCCTCTTTCTTTTTCTTTCCTTCCTCTTTCTTTCTCCTTCCTTTTTTTTTCCTCTCTCCTTCCTTCTTCTTTTTCCTCCCTTTCTCTTTCTTTTCCCTTCTCCCTCCATCCCTTCTTCTTTTCTCTCCCTCCCCCTTCTTCCCCGTCTTTTGAGCGTTAATGTGTATGTGTGTTGGTGGGGGGGGGGGGACAGAGTGAGTGGAAGGGAAGCAATAAAGAGCGTCGCCTATTTAACAAGAAAGGAAGGAAGGAAGGAAGGAACTCTGAAGTCCTTAAAATATATAATAATAATACTCGTGGTTGGTCCTACAAGAGTTGGTAAATTTAACACCCATATTTCTTTTTATTTCTTTTAGGCCTGTATAGAAAATGAGACGGAGCGGAGAATGGAGAGAGAAGAAGGGGTTGGTTGGAAGAGAAGAGGAGGGAGGGAGCGAAGAGTAGGGGGGAGAGAAGGGAGAGAGAGGGAGGGGAAGAATGGGGAGAGAAAGGGTTGGAAGAGAAGAAGAGGGAGGGAAGAGAAGTGAAAAAGAAAGGAGAGAGAGCGAGGAAAGGGGAGAGAAAGGGTTGGAGGGAAGGAGGAAGAGAAGAGAGAGGGAGAACCAGTCGAGGGGGGCCGAGGAAAAAGGGTGGAAAGAGGGGAAAAAGAAAAGGAGAGAAAGAGAGAGAGAGAGGGAGGGAGGGGAAAGAAAGGGGAGAGGAGGAGGCAGGAAGGGAAAACAATGCCGAAGAGGAAATGACGGCAGCATGGGTGGATGGATGTATGAATAAATGGATGAGTGGAGGGTGTTTTTGTCTGGGGTATATCACTGAATGGATGGCGGTCTGGATGAGTCTACCCCCCCCCCCCTCCTTCCCCTACACCCCCCCCCCCCCCACACACACCCATGCAAACTGAACTAGTATACGCAAAAAATATATTTATATAAAAATAAGAATAACAAAAATAAATTGGATATATAACTGAATGGATGAATAAAGTGTGTGAAGTGTGAGACAATAATAATAATAATAATAATAATAATAATAATAATAATAATAATAATAATAATAATAATAATAATAATAATAATAATAATAATAATAATAATAATAATAATAGTCAATAATAATTATTAAGTTGGCCAAATAAGTGTGAGTTAGCAAATTACTTATAGTTAATTTGGAAATATTACATATATGTATATATATATATATATATATATATATATATATATATATATATATATATATATATATATATATATATATATATATATATATATATATATATATATATATATATATATATATATACATATTTTTAGCTGAAGAACAATATTATGAAGTTTATTATTCTGTGCTTTTTATTGGTCTCATATTGCTTTTTTTTTTCTTGTTTAGATTTGTTTGCTTTGCTTTGTTTTGTTGTGAATTTTTTGTCTTGTTTTTATTTAATTTCCTAACCTTCTTTCCTAAACTTAAGTTCCCCTTTTTTTCCTATGTTTCTCCTCACCTCCCCCTCCTCATTCTCCATCCCCCTCCTCATTCTCCTTCCCCTCACCTTCTCCTCCTCATTCTCCTTCCCCTCACCACCACCTCCTCCTCATCCTCATCATTCTCCTTCCCCTCACCTTATACTCCTCCCCACCACCACCTTCTCCTCCTTCTGCTTCCCCTCCTGTACCCCCCACCCCCACCCCCCCTCAGCCTCTCCTGGAACCCGACGAAGGTGTTGAAGGGTTTGCCCACTTTTAAACGAGGGGAGGGAAGGGTCGGCTGCCCTCACACAAAGACCAAAACAATGAGGACAATTAAAAGTGTTCGGTGGCAATAGCCGAGACACGTCACTCGGAATGGCGAAAAGGTTGGAGAGAGAGAGAGAGTGAGAGAGAGAGAGAGAGAAGAGGGGATGAGGCCTGGAGAGAGAGAGAGAGAGAGAGAGAGGAGAGAGAGAGAGAGAGAAAAGAGAGAGAGATTTCAAGCGTAAACCTTTAAAATGAGTAACTACAAAGCCAGCGTAAAGAAAATACTACAATACATTTTTGCCAAGGCTAAATGTTACGAGTATATAATATTTATGTGTATCACTTTCATTGCCACCAACTGTACATAGAATTATAAAAGGGAGGAAGAAGAGAGGAGAAGAGAAGGAGGAGGAGGAAGAGGAGAAGGAAGAGGAGGAGGAGAGGAGGAGGAGGAGGAGGAAGAAGAGGCAATAACAGAGAGAGTCGAACAAAACAGAGTGGGAACTGAGAGGTAGAGGAGAGAATAAACAAAGAGAAATAAAGAATAAAGAAGACTAGACATACGACGAAAGGTGGAGAGAAAGAAGACGGAACGAGACTTAACATGGAAAAGAAAATGGAGGCAGAGAAAGGGAGAAGGAGAAAGGACGGAAGAATGAGAAACTAGAATAAAAGAAGAGTGAAAAAGAGGATGGAAAGGTGCCAAGGAGTCGATGGCACTGTAAAAGGTTGAGAGAGAGAGAGAGAGAGAGAGAGAGAGACTGGCACAGAAATACAGACAGACCGACAGTGAGAGAGATAGAATAACAGACAGTGAGACAGACAGCAAAAGACAAACACACACACACAATGCAAGACAGTGAGAGAGAGAGAGAGAGAGAGAGAGAGAGAGAGAGCGAGAGAGAGAGAGACTAACACCCTGCCAGTCTACAGAGCCTCATTTCCCTTTCAAATGTTGCAGTGGGCAGTGTGACCCCCGGGTGCCATTGTTTCCATCCCTGTGGCACCCTGGCACTCACCACCACCACCATCACCACCACCACCACCACCACTCACCCTGGCACTCACCACCACCACCACTCACCCTACACCCTCCCTTCCTCCTCATTTCTCTCCCTTCCTTATATCCCTCACGCCCCGTTCCTTCCCCTTTCTTTGTTTGACTGCTTGCTTGCTTTTGACACTCACTCACCCACCCTCCTCCTTTCCCTCCCTTCCTGATTTGTCCCTCCTTTCTTACGCCCCCCCCCCCCCACCCCCTTGTTTGACACCCCCTTGCTTGCTTGCTTGCTTCTGGCACTGTACTTCTAACTCGTGGCACCATGATGTATACAGTAGGTTGGATCAAGGTGACACTGATGATGTTTGTGGCACTCTTGAATTTTGTTCATTTGACCTTTGAATTATTTTCCTCTTTTTTTTCTTGCTGTGTTTATTATTATTTTTTATTTTTTATTTTTTTTCGTGTTATCTTATTCTTTTGCATT
Source organism: Petrolisthes manimaculis (assembly GCA_034508575.1). Classification (NCBI taxonomy): domain Eukaryota; kingdom Metazoa; phylum Arthropoda; class Malacostraca; order Decapoda; family Porcellanidae; genus Petrolisthes; species Petrolisthes manimaculis. The sequence goes on along the minus strand of JAWZYT010001287.1, from coordinate 11,257 downwards.
GCTGTGTTTTATTGTTTTTAGTTATCGTATTTTTATGGTGAAACTGAATTTATTGGTTATGTATGAAAAACGTACGGGTTGTGCTGGACCAAATCCTTACACGGTTTGCAAAGAGAAGCCAATTGATGTTAGGTTATATTAGTGTGCCTCGTCAAGGTTTGGTGAAGAAAATGGGAACCTTGACATTTAAGGAACACTGAAAGAGATTATTAAGGATTGTTACACCACCTACCTTCCTACCTTCCTACTTACCTCCCTCCTCCCCACTCCTTTCCCTACCTGCCTACCTACCTACCTACCTACCTACCTCCCCAGCTCCCAGTCACTCCTCTCCCTACCTACCTACCTACCTACCTCCCTCCCCCCTCCAATCAGTCTCTCCCCCTTCCCTCCCTCCCTCCCTCCTTCTTACAACCACTCCCCCTCCCATCAGTTTCTCTCCCATCCCTTCCTCTCTCCTCCTAGGTGATAATGGTGGTGATAATGGTGGTGATGATGGTGGTGATAATGATGGTGATATGATGGTGGTGATATGATGGTGATAATGATGATGATGGTGATAATGAATGGTGATGGTGATGGTGATAATGATGATGATGGTGATAATGAATGGTGATGGTGATGATGATGGTGATAATGAATGGTGATATGAATGGTGATGGTGATGATAATGAATGGTGAGGATGATGGTGATAATGAATGGTGATGGTGAGGGTGTTGGGGGAGGAGGAGGAGGAGGAGGAGGAGAAAGAAGAAGAGGAGAGTGTGGGGGAGTAAAATAGAATCAGAGTTGATTTGAATAACAATGTATCAGGCAGAGGGTGAGACCATTATCTCCACCACTATCTCCACCACCACTACCTCCACCACTATCCCCACCATTACCACTATCCCCTCCACCACTAGCCCCACCATTATCACTATACCTCCACCACCACCTCCACCACCACCATCACCACCACTAGCTTTCGTACCCTGTCCTGTCTCACTTTCACTCTCACTTCGTCCTCTCTCTCTCTCTCTCTCTCTCTCTCTCTCTCTCTCTCTCTCTCTCTCTCCTCTCTCTCTCTCTCTCTCTTTGTTCCATCATTAAAATCTTTGAGAGACACAAGGGAAGGTAAAGGGATCTGATCCGCTTCACTTGTTATCACATTATACATACAACCTTCCTCAAACACACACACACACACACACATACACACATTCACAAACTCTCTCACTGTCTCTCACATATACATACACACACACATCTCTCACACATACACACACACACAATGTCTCTCTCACAAACATACACATACACACATTCACGAACTCTCTCTCACATATACACATTCACAAACTCTCTCACTGTCTCTCACACACACATACACACCAGCACACAATAGCTCACACACACACTCGTTTTCCCTCGGTCTCACCTCTCCTTCCCTCAGTGCCACGACTATTTATCCTAATTACCCTTCATTCTCATCAATTATTCCATCTTCCTTCATTTCCATCATCATCCCCCTTCCCTTCCTCCCTCCTTCCTCCCTCTGCTTCTCTTCCCCACCCCCACCTCTCTCTCCCTTACCCCCTGCTTTTCTCCCTCACCCCCATCCCCCCTCCCTCATCATCACTACATACAGTCCTATTCTTTATCATATTCCCTCCTTCCTCCCTCATCCCTAACTTCTCCTATAGCCCTCATCCAACCCTTATACCCTCATTTACACACACACACCCTATTCCTCCCTCATACACACACCCTTGCACATTTAATCCTCCTCCTTACACACACACATCCTTACATCCAATTCTATCCCTCCTTACACACACACCATCACTTCCCACCCACCCTATCCTCACCCCCATCCACCCCTCACCGCCACCCCCACTCACCCTATCCTCACCCCATCCACCCCTCACCGCCACCCACCCAACCACACTTGATTTCATTCAGAATTTTCTCCCGTCAGCATCAATGATTCATAAGGCTTCGACCCCAATGGCTGGCTGGCTAAGTCTATAAGCATACAGAGTGGTACCCCCCACTTCCCCCCAACACACACACACACACACACGAACCCCCCCCCCCCACACACACACACAAAACAAAATAAAACAAAAACAAAAAAAGGCATCAGGACAGATTTTTACTTTATGGCCTCCACAATATTCACCGCGACCACAAAAGAGGATCATCATAATGCAAAAAGAATATATATAAAAAAGACAAAAGAAAAAAAAAGAGAGAGAGAGAGAGACGAGATGAACGAGAGGCGGCGATAAATTCTAAAAGAGACGATCTGTTTGGCCTCCAGCTTAAGCGGGGGCTGAACACCACAGATAGCTTTGAAATTTAAATCTTGATTCAATTAACTTGGGAATTAGGGTGATTTTACCACCGTGTCAGAGGGGTGCTGGGGGAGAGAGAGAGAGAGAGAGAGAGAGAGAGAGAGAGAGAGAGAGAGAGAGAGAGGGAGGCTGAGGTTTGAAGGGGAGTATAGGGTAGGGTGATAGGGTGGTAGGGTGAGACCTTAGGGAGGAAGGGAGGGAAGGGTAATGAAGGAAGAGGCCTTTTGGGATGGAGGGAAGGGAGGGAGGGTGAGTGAGTGAGGCATGGATGTATAGGGAGGAGCAAGGGAGTTAAGATGGTAGGGTGAGGGAGGGTGGGGATTGAAAGAAGGGATGGAGAGAGAAAAGAAGGGATGAAGAGAGAAAAGAAGGGATGGAGAGAGAAAAGAAGGGATGGAGAGAGAAAAGAAGGGATGGAGGGAGTAAAAGAAGGGATGGAGAGAGAAAAGAAGGAATGGAGAGAGAAAAGAAGGAATGGAGAGAGAAAAGAAGGGATGGAGAGAGAAAAGAAGGGATGGAGTGAGTAAAAGAAGGGCTGCGAGGGAGTAAAAGAAGGAGGGGAGGAAGAATAAAATACAATACAAGGAGGAAGGGTGAAAGACAGAATGGTAATGTAAGGGAGAGAGACAGGGATAAAGAGCGAGGGAGGGAGGGAGGAAGGGAGAATGTAGGAGGGAAGAGAGAGAGAGAGACACGCTAAAGAAAGGGTAGAAAGGAGACAGTAATCCTGATGAGGGGGTGAGGGGGAGAAAATGAGGAGTGGGGGGGGGGACTGATGATGAGGAAGAACAAAATTGGGGTTCGACTGAGAAATAAGAGAAAGAAGAAAAAGATACAAAATAAGAGAGAGAAAAAATATATATATAAACAGTGAAAGAAAGAGCTGAAGGTAAGCATAACAAACACGAAGGCTCTCTCTCTCTCTCTCTCTCTCTCTCTCTCTCTCTCTCTCTCTCTCCTCTCTCTCTCTCTCTCTCTCTCTCTATATATATATATATATATATATATATATATATATATATATATATATATATATATATATATATATATATATATATATATATATATATATCACTCTCTCTCTCTCTGTCCTTCACACCTACCCACGTCCTCCGCCTCTGTTCATTTTTTTCCTCCCTTACTCCTCCCTTCCTCAACCTTACCTGTCACTTTTCCTCCCACTTCTTCTTCCTTGCAGCTGCCCTTCCCATTTCTTCTATACCCTCTCTTTCATTCACCTTTCTCCTCCATTCCTTATTCTTTTATGCTAATCCCTTTCTTCCAGTCCCCTTTCTCCTCCATCCTTCCTTTTTTCCCTTTTTCATTCCCCTTCTGTTCCTTCTTTCTCCCACTTCTCTCCCTTACATCCACTCCTCCCTTCCTACTCCACCTTCCCCACCACTCCTCTCTTACATTCACTCCTCCCTCCCTACTCCACCTTACCTCACCACTCCTCTCTTACATCCACTTCCTCCACTCCTTCCTTCTTTCCTGCTCCACCGTTTCCAATTTACCTACAATTAATATTTCACGCTCGCTCGTATTTTCGTTTCAACTAATCCCGTTATCCAATATTTCTCCATTCTAATTATCCCTTGTTAACCATTTCCTTTAAGTCCACAAGTCCCACAAGTCCACAAGATCACAAGTCCACAAGTTCTCTACAAGTTCACAAGTCCTCCACAAGTCCACAAGTCCACAAGTCCAACATTATCCAAAGTTTTCGTAATTCCATCCAATCAGGGGTTTTGCATTTTGACTTATTTTATTTTTTTACATATATACATTTTTTTTTATCGAGTTTTAAAAATATAATACCGTTCCAACTACTATTTTGCTTAAAGAGTCAGTGATCAATATATTGCAGTCAGTATTTTTTTTATTTTTTTTTATTTTTCCTTTTTTTTTTTTCTTTCGGTTCATTTCCATTTCTTGGTGGACGCGTAAAATAAAGTGGCAAATAAATCAGAAAATAAAAGTACCAAGATTTTTCACTGCATTTATAATATTTTCCGACGTTTGTTCTTTGTTTTGCCGCCCTGTGTGCGTGTGTATGTGTGTGTGTGTGTGTGTGTGTGTGTATATAAGAAGAGAATACTGTAGTCTTTTCTGAGTGTGTGTATGTGTGTGTGTGTGTGTGTGTGTGTGTGTGTGTGTGTATGTGTGTGTGTAACTAGAGGATGCTGTAGTCTGGGTTATTTTGTGTGTTTTTTGTGTGTAACAAGAGTTCGTAATAGTTCACAAGGCAATGGATGGAGTGTGGATGAGTGTGGATGATAGTGGTTAGTTGTGGATGTAGTGTGGATGTATGTAGCCTTACTGTTGGGTAATGTGGATGAAGTGTGGATGTAGATAACGGTACTAGTGGGTATTGTGGATGAAGTGTGGATGTAGATAACGGTACTAGTGGGTATTGTGGATGAAGTGTGGATGTAGATAGCGGTACTAGTTGTTGGGTTGTGGATGAGAGAGGCTCGTGCTGATGACACAAGCCTCCACCACAACCAACCAGCCAGTCAGTCAGTCCAGCCTCCCTCCCCGCTACGCATGACTGGTTAGCCCTTCCCACCAACTCTCCTCATTCATAAAAACTTGGCCCTGCTGCTGAAACCCCAGGCCGCCGTGTGGGGTGTGGGGGGCTCCGGGGCAAGGAAGTGTCACACGGGGCAATGAGAAAGAACACACGGAGAAGAACTGAGAGAACACTGAGAGAACACACGAGACACTGAAATAGAACACCAGAAGAAAATAAAAACACTGAGGGACAACACAGTGAGTATACCACCATCATATCTTGGCACTGAGAACCGTGAGAACACTCCCTCCCATTCTCAACTAAAAAGAGAACTGTGAAAACTCTTGGATTTTTAAAGGACAGTGATAAAATACGAGAACACTAACATCACCCCGTTGAGATTAGAAAAAGAAGAAGAAATAATTATATGGATTGTTGAACTATACACAATGCTCCATTAATAACAACAACAACAACAACACTGAACAACCAACCAACCAACCAACCAACCAACCCACCCACCAACACCACATCAACTAACCAACCAACCCACCAACAACCAACAACCAACCAACCAACCAACTAACCAACCCAACCAACCAACACCACATCAACCCCACCAACCCAACAACACCACATCAACAAACCAACCCGCCAACACCACATTAACCAACCCACCCCGAGCCCAAACCTTGACCACACACGGTAAGGAGCTCGAGGCAGGGTACAAATACTCTTCTCACGGTGTACCAGACTTGATTCTTGTTGTGGGTTGTTTTGATAGGGATCTCCTCATATTTACCTGAAGGGGATTCGTGTATATTGATGATGGCAGACTTCAGACTTGTTGACATCACCAAGACCTGTATAACTGACACCCTGGATGGAACCTTGTGACATCAGTGACGTAACCAAGACTTATAACAACACCCCCCTGGAACCTTGTGATGTCAGTAACGTAACCAAGACTTGTAACAACACCCCCCTGGAATCTTGTGATAAGAGTGACATCACCAGAACTTATAACGCCTTACAACTTTTGTAACTTCACCAGGACTTCTTGTAACATCTTAGAACGTTGTCACATCACTTGAACATAATCTATAACACCTTAGATAATCTTGTAACATAATTTATAACACCCTAGATAACCTTGTAACATAATTCATAACACCCTATGACCTTGTAACATAATTTATAACACCCTAAAACCTTGTAACCTCACCAGGACCACCGTGACTCAGCGAACAGTTGAGTCACCATCACTAGGAGGTTAAAAGAAGAGTGAGTCTTGGTCCAGCACACGACTGACCTCTGCTTCCCTCCCTCCCTCCTTACTTACTTACTTTCCTCATTCCCACCTCCCTCCATCACCCTTGCTAACCCCAACTACCCTCCCCTCCCTCCCTCTTTTACCCCAGTCACCCTCCCTCCCTTCCTCCCTCCCTTCCTCCTTCCCTTCCTCTCTCCCTCTTTTACCCAGTCACTCTCCCTTCCCTCCCTCCCTCCCTCCCTCTTTTACCTCAGTCTCCCACACTCCTCTGAAAGCCTCTGCCACCTCCCCCTGCCAACCCACCCACCCTGGCCCTCCAAATATGTGAGTAACCCCGAGTCTGTGGACACTTGCTTGGCGTTTTGTTTAGCATCTTCCCACTTCCCTTGGTCCCACTCACACTCAAGGCGATGGTTCCCTCCCTCACTCACACACCTCATCTGACTCACAACACTCACACTCTTCACTCCTCACTCTTACACCTCGTTCTTCCTCACACACTCACACTCTGAACTCCCTCACAACCACACTTACTTCCAGCCTCACACACTCAGTCACACTCAGCTCTCCTCACCCTGCTCTTCACACCCTTAATTCCTCTTGCCCTCCAGGTGTTCATGGCACCTCAGTGTGAAGGACAGGTGAATAGAGAAGTGTTGTGAGGAGAGAGTGAGGAGAGAGTGAGGAGAGAGTGAGGAGAGAAGACAGGACTGAAGGCTGAAGGAGGCCCTGCTGGTGAATGAGTGTCCAGCTAAAGAAACGAACGATAACCAGGGCTACATCTCCGACCCTTTGCCCAACGTTAACCTTTTATAACGTAATAACAAACAGGAACGGAACCCATGTAGCCATCCAGGCCAGCCAGCCAGCGACCCCCTTCTCTCTTCACTGCCTGCCTCTCTTCACTTACGGATAATCTGGTTTTTGCGTCCGTATAAAGCCGTGGGATGCTGGCGCTCTCAAACACCCATAAGGAAGGAAGAAGACAGGAAGAGACCCATCTGCTCTGGCTGGCATTATTTCTGCTGGATCGTGTTGCAGAGGAAATAACTGGAGAGGAGAGAGTTGGAGAGAAAGTAGCTGGAGAAGAGTTACTGTAGTTGGAGAGAAGATAATTGGAGAGGAGAGAGTTGGAGAGAAAGTAGCTGGAGAGGAGTTACTGTAGTTGGAGAGAAGATAACTGGAGAGGAGAGAGTTGGAAAGAAAGTAGCTGGAGAGGAGTTACTGTAGTTGGAGAGAAGATAACTGGAGAGGAGAGAGTTGGAGAGAAAGTAGCTGGAGAGGAGTTACTGTAGTTGGAGAGAAGATAACTGGAGAGGAGAGAGTTGGAGAGAAAGTAGCTGGAGAGGAGTTACTGTAGTTGGAGAGAAGATAATTGGAGAGGAGAGACTATAGCTGAAGAGATGTTAGTTGCATGGAGAAGAAATAGATGAAAATAAGTAGTGGAGACGAGTTACTGTATGTTATTGAAGAGACTATTTCTGGAGAAGGTTCGCTGTACTTAGAGAAAATATAATTGGAGTAAATATTGCTGAAGAGAAATGGGTTGGATACTTATTTAAACTTGCCATGTCACAACAACAACAACAACAACAACAAAATCAACAACACTCCTTCTCTTTACTCTTTGATGAGAAAAGAACCCCTGCTAGAGAGAGAGAGAGAGAGAGAGAGAGAGAGAGAGAGAGAGAGAGAGAGATAAAGCACGAGCACCTGTTGAACTATGCTACCTGTGGTGGGATGGGATGGGATGGGATGGGATGGGATGCTTAACAGGAGGAGGAGAGAAGAGGAAGGAGAGAATGAAATAACCTTGGCCAGATGAGAGTTCCGACTACAGGCAGACACGTCAGTACACACACACACACACACACACACACATACACCTTCCAAAACAACAAGCATCCCCCTCCCCTCCCCACACAGACATACCATAGCCAACCAACCCTCTCCCACCAACATGTCTCTCTCTCTCTCTCTCTTCTCTCTCTCTCTCTCTCTCTCTCTCTCTGGGAATAGATGAGGTATAGAATGAAGAAGTGAGATAAGTGAGGGATAGGAGATATGCTGGAATAACGTATGAGGAGGAGGAGAAGGAGAAGAGAGAGAGGAGGAGGAGGAGGAGGAGGAGGAGGAGGAGGAGGAGGAGGAGGAGGAGGAGGAGGAGGAGGAGGAGGACAATTGGAAGAAATCAGGATAAAAGGAGTAAGAGAAGGAGAAATGAAAGGAATCAGGAAAAGTGGAAGAAACGACGACGAAAAGTGAAGGCCAGGAAGACAGGAAGTGGCAAGAGAAAGAGAGAGAGAGAGAGAGAGAGAGAGAGAGAGAGAGAGAGAGAGAGAGAGAGAGAGAGAGAGGATAATAGTACTGTACAGTCACGATCACTAATAACTATTCAGGTGTGCTTCGAATACCTACAGAATGAGAGAAAGAGAGAGAAACAGGAAGGCAGGACACACACACACAGACACACACAGACACACACAAACAGATGTATAAAAGACAATAAATATATAAACACAATAAAAAGATATCCATTGGAATTATAGTACGTTTTCTTCGTTGGTTTGGTTGGTGAATTGGAGGACTGTTCGAAAGCTTCAACCACAGCTGTATAACTTATTAGTGCTCGTGACTGTACAAGACACTGGGAATATAAAATAATACAAGATAAGATAATATAAGATCAGATAATATAAGTTAAGATTATATATTATTATGATACACACGTCTATGAAGGACACTTGGATAACAATAGATAATGATATGTTTTATATGTGAATAAGACAATGAAAATGGTACAAGAAAATAAAAAGGAAAATAAAAAGAAGATGATGGATGGAGAAGGAGAAGAAGAATAATAAGAAGGAGGAGGAGGAGGGAGGAGGAGGAGGAAGAGGAAGAGGAGGAGGAGGAGGAGGAGGAAGAGGAGGAGGAGGAGGAAGAGGAGAGGAAGAGGAGGAGGAGGAGGGAGGAGGAGGAGGAGAAGAGGGCAGAAGAAGGTAGAGAGAGGGCAAGGGGCATGGGGCAGGGAGCAGGGGGCATGGGGGCAGGGTGCAGGGTACACAAGGTCAGGCTAGTCATGATCACAAGCTTACAGTCCGCCCACACGCCTTCTACCCCCCCCCAACACCCCCCAACACCCCCCATCACCCCCCCCCAACCCTACTTCTCCCCCTACTTCCCTCCTTTTCTTCCTTCCTTCCCTCCATTCCCTCCGTTCCCTCCTTTCTTCCTTCTTATCTCCATTCCTCCTTTTCTTCCTTCTTTCCTTCCCTCCCTCCTTTTCTTCCTTCCTTATCTCCATTCCTCCTTTTCTTCCTTCCTTCCCTCCTTTTCTTCCTTCCTTCACTCATTATCCATGTTTTATTCCTATTTATCTATCTGTTTTCTATTCCCTTTTCCTTCCTTCCATTTCTTTCCATTCATTATTTTTATTCTTTTCTCTTCCATTAATGTTATTCTAATTTATCTTTCCAATCTCTCTTTTCTTCCTCCTTTCCATTTCCCTTTTCATTTTAACATATAAATGACCACCTCTTACTTTGATATGTTGCATTGCAGTGTGTGTGTGTGTGTGTGTGTGTGTGTGTGTGTGTGTGTGTTGTGTTTTGGAGTTTTTTATGTGTATGTGTATGTGTGTGTGTGTGTGTTGTGGTGCTTTTGATGTGTGTGTGTGGTGTGTGTGTTGTGTTGTGGTGTGTGTGTGTTGTGGTATTTTTGGTGTGTGTATGTGTGTGTGTGTGTGTGTTGTGTTGTGGCCGCTGCTGACCCCTCACTGGCTCCAGGGTGTTGGGTGGGGGGTGGGGGTCTGGGTGAAGGTGAGGGATGAGTAGAGATGAGCTGGAGAAGAAGGAGGGATGGTGTGAGAAGACTTGAATGAGATGGGAAGGGTGTGGAGAGAGAGAGAGAGAGAGAGAGAGAGAGAGAGAGAGAGAGAGAGAGAGAGAGACACAGAGAGAGTTAGGGGTAGTGTGTGTATATTATAATGTGGAAAGAATTAGCAGAAAATGAATAGAGGTAATAAGGAATGATCCCTGAGAAACTCCACTGATACAACAGGAGTCCAGGCAAAGGATACTGTATTCCTCTATGTTAATTGTATGTGTTTATTTATTTTTTCAATTAGCCTATCCATACATCCACATACATTTACAAGTTATCTCAGATGCCGAGTGTTCCCTTTATTATCACGGATATTTTTCATCAAACTCTTGCTAATAATATATATATATATATATATATATATATATATATATATATATATATATATATATATATATAATGACTTATCGCATTCTTCTGCCACATATAATTTTGAGAAGATATTATAGCATGTTAATAAATTTGTGTGGTGCAAGAACAGCCTTCCATAAATCCAAGATGTGAGACTATAATTAATCTATATCTCTCTTTCGTACTCTCTAATCTTGTTTACGGTAGGAGATAATAATAACTTTCCCACAGATGATACTAGGCTAACTGGACAGTAATATGACATAACAGAGCAATCGAGAAAGATGGAGAATGAATGGGATGGGAGGGAGAAGGAGAGGGATGAAGGATGCTGAGGGATGGTGGTAGAGAGAGCAGGAATGAGGGAGGAGGAAGGGAGGAAGGAGAGGTAAGGGATGCTGAGGGATGGTGGTAGAGAGAGGATGAATGAGGGAGAGGAACACAATTGAATGGGAAGGAGAGAGAGAGAGAGGGAGTCTGAGAACCGAATGATGCTGGAAAACGAATGAAGATGAATGGAGAAAATTGGTGAGAGCAAGGGGTGAAAGTGAAAATGGAAGGAAGGAGGAAGAGTGAGACAAGTGGTGAGAGGAGAACAGAAGAGGGGTGAGGATGGATGAGGCTGACAATGAGAAGTGAGTGATAGCATAATACGAGGCAGGGAATGATTGAGGCAGTGTGAGGAAGGAGGAATGGTGGAGAGAACAACTGAACACGTGTAATGGAGAGAGAATAAATGTATAGGAAGAACAGCATGAATGAAAAGTAAAAATTGAGAGGGAATGAGGAGAAAGAATAAGTAGATAATTTTGTTGTGTCTGTTAAACGATCCGAGGTGAAGTACTTATCTTTGTTTACTTGGTGTTGAATGAGGAGAGTAATGGGTAGGGGAA
>JAWZYT010001286.1:152500-154755 GCA_034508575.1 Petrolisthes manimaculis | reverse complement strand
ACCTAACCTAACTAACCTAACCTATACGAACCTATCCTACCTAACCTAACCTAACCTACAACCTAACCTAACCTAACCTAACCTAACCGAACCAAAACCTAACCTAACCTAACCTAACTAACCTAACCTAACCTAACCTAACCTAACCTAACCTAACCTAACCTAACCTAACCTAACCTAACCTAACCTAACCTACCTACCTAACCTAACTAAACTAACCTAACCCTAACCTAACCTAACTAACCTAACCTAACTAACCTAACCTACCTATTCCTAACCTACCTAACCTAACCTAACCTAACCTACCTAACCTAACTAACCTAACCTAACCTAACCTAACCTACCTACCTAACCTAACCTAACCTAACCTAACCTAACCTAACCTAACCTAACCTAACTAACCTAACCTAACCTAACCTAACCTAACCTAACCTAACCTAACCTAACCTAACCTAACCTAACCTAACTAACCTAACCTAACCTAACCTAACCTAACCTAACCTAACCTAACCCTACCCTAACCTAACCTAACCTAACCTAACTAACCTAACCTAACCTAACCTAACCTACCTAACCTAACCTAACCTAACCTAACCTAACCTAACCTAACCTAACCTAACCTAACCTAACCTAACCTAACCTTACCTACCTAACCTAACCTAACCTAACTAACTTACCTAACCTAACCTAACCTAACCTACCTAACCTAACCTAACCTAACCTAACCTAACCTAAACTCTAAACCTAACCTAACCTAACCTAACCTACCTAACCTCTAACCTAACTAACCTAACCTAACCTAACCTGAACCTAACCGAACCTACCTAACCTACGTTACCTAACCTAACCTAACTAACCGTAACCTAACCTAACCTAACCTAACCTAACCTAACCTAGACCTAACCTAACCTAACTAACTACCTAACCTAACCTACCTACCTAACCTATCCGAACCTAATCCTAACCTAACCTTACTAACCTAACCTAACCTAACTCTAACCTAACCTAACCTAACCTAACCTAACCTAACCGATCCTATACCTAACTACTAACCTAACCTAACCGAACTAACCTAACCTAACCTAACCTACCTAACCTAACCTAACCTAACCTAACTACTAACCTAACCTAACCGAACCTACCTACCTAACCTAACCTAACCTAACCTAACCAACCTAACCTAACCTACTAACTCTAACCTAACCTAACCTAACCTAACATAACCTAACCTACCTAACTAACCTAACCTAACTAACCTAACCTAACCTACCGTAACCTACTAACCTAACCTAACCTACCTAACCTAACTAACCTAACCTAACCTAACCTAACCTAACCTAACCTACTAACCTAACCTAACCTAACCTAACCTAACCTAACTAACCTAACCTAACCTAACCTAACCTAACCTAACTACCTAACCTAACCTAACCTAACCTAACCTAACGAACAACCTAACCTAACCTAACCTAACACTAACTAACCTAACCTAACCTAACCTAACCTAACCTAAATAAACCTAACCTAACCTAACCTAACCTAACCTAACCTAACCTAACCTAACTAACCTACCTAACCTAACCTAACCTACCTAACTAACCTAACCTAACTAACCTAACCTAACCTAACCTAACCTAACCTACTAACCTAACCTAACCTAACCTAACCTAACTAACCTAACCTAACCTAACCTAACCTAACCTAACTAACCTAACCTAACCTAACCTAACCTAACTAACCTAACCTAACCTAACCTAACCTAACCTAAACCTAAACCTAACCTAACCTAACCTAACCTACCTAACCTAACCTAACTAACCTAACCTAACCTAACCTACTAACCTAACCTAACTAACCTAACCTAACCTAACCTAACCTAACCTAACCTACCTAACCTAACCTAACCTAACCTAACCTAACCTAACCTAACCTAACCTAACCTAACCTAACCTAACCTACTAACCTAACCTAACCTAACCTAACCTAACCTAACCTAACCTACCTAACCTAACCTAACCTAACTAACCTAACCTAACCTAACCTAACTAACTAACCTAACCTAACCTAACTAACCTAACCTAACCTAACCTAACCTAACCTACCTAACCTAACCTAACCTAACCTAACCTACCTAACCTAACCTAACCTAACCTAACTAACCTAACCTAACCTAACTAACCTAACCTAACCTAACCTAACCTAACCTAACTAACCTAAACCTAACCTAACCTAACCTAACCTAACTAACCTAACCT
>JAWZYT010001286.1:145000-150000 GCA_034508575.1 Petrolisthes manimaculis | reverse complement strand
AACCTAACCTAACCTAACCTAACCTAACCTAACCTAACCTAACCTAACCTAACCTAACCTAACCTAACCTAACCTAACCTAACCTAACCTAACCTAACCTAACCTAACCTAACCTAACCTAACCTAACCTAACCTAACCTAACCTAACCTAACCTAACCTAACCTAACCTAACCTAACCTAACCTAACCTAACCTAACCTAACCTAACCTAACCTAACCTAACCTAACCTAACCTAACCTAACCTAACCTAACCTAACCTAACCTAACCTAACCTAACCTAACCTAACCTAACCTAACCTAACCTAACCTAACCTAACCTAACCTAACCTAACCTAACCTAACCTAACCTAACCTAACCTAACCTAACCTAACCTAACCTAACCTAACCTAACCTAACCTAACCTAACCTAACCTAACCTAACCTAACCTAACCTAACCTAACCTAACCTAACCTAACCTAACCTAACCTAACCTAACCTAACCTAACCTAACCTAACCTAACCTAACCTAACCTAACCTAACCTAACCTAACCTAACCTAACCTAACCTAACCTAACCTAACCTAACCTAACCTAACCTAACCTAACCTAACCTAACCTAACCTAACCTAACCTAACCTAACCTAACCTAACCTAACCTAACCTAACCTAACCTAACCTAACCTAACCTAACCTAACCTAACCTAACCTAACCTAACCTAACCTAACCTAACCTAACCTAACCTAACCTAACCTAACCTAACCTAACCTAACCTAACCTAACCTAACCTAACCTAACCTAACCTAACCTAACCTAACCTAACCTAACCTAACCTAACCTAACCTAACCTAACCTAACCTAACCTAACCTAACCTAACCTAACCTAACCTAACCTAACCTAACCTAACCTAACCTAACCTAACCTAACCTAACCTAACCTAACCTAACCTAACCTAACCTAACCTAACCTAACCTAACCTAACCTAACCTAACCTAACCTAACCTAACCTAACCTAACCTAACCTAACCTAACCTAACCTAACCTAACCTAACCTAACCTAACCTAACCTAACCTAACCTAACCTAACCTAACCTAACCTAACCTAACCTAACCTAACCTAACCTAACCTAACCTAACCTAACCTAACCTAACCTAACCTAACCTAACCTAACCTAACCTAACCTAACCTAACCTAACCTAACCTAACCTAACCTAACCTAACCTAACCTAACCTAACCTAACCTAACCTAACCTAACCTAACCTAACCTAACCTAACCTAACCTAACCTAACCTAACCTAACCTAACCTAACCTAACCTAACCTAACCTAACCTAACCTAACCTAACCTAACCTAACCTAACCTAACCTAACCTAACCTAACCTAACCTAACCTAACCTAACCTAACCTAACCTAACCTAACCTAACCTAACCTAACCTAACCTAACCTAACCTAACCTAACCTAACCTAACCTAACCTAACCTAACCTAACCTAACCTAACCTAACCTAACCTAACCTAACCTAACCTAACCTAACCTAACCTAACCTAACCTAACCTAACCTAACCTAACCTAACCTAACCTAACCTAACCTAACCTAACCTAACCTAACCTAACCTAACCTAACCTAACCTAACCTAACCTAACCTAACCTAACCTAACCTAACCTAACCTAACCTAACCTAACCTAACCTAACCTAACCTAACCTAACCTAACCTAACCTAACCTAACCTAACCTAACCTAACCTAACCTAACCTAACCTAACCTAACCTAACCTAACCTAACCTAACCTAACCTAACCTAACCTAACCTAACCTAACCTAACCTAACCTAACCTAACCTAACCTAACCTAACCTAACCTAACCTAACCTAACCTAACCTAACCTAACCTAACCTAACCTAACCTAACCTAACCTAACCTAACCTAACCTAACCTAACCTAACCTAACCTAACCTAACCTAACCTAACCTAACCTAACCTAACCTAACCTAACCTAACCTAACCTAACCTAACCTAACCTAACCTAACCTAACCTAACCTAACCTAACCTAACCTAACCTAACCTAACCTAACCTAACCTAACCTAACCTAACCTAACCTAACCTAACCTAACCTAACCTAACCTAACCTAACCTAACCTAACCTAACCTAACCTAACCTAACCTAACCTAACCTAACCTAACCTAACCTAACCTAACCTAACCTAACCTAACCTAACCTAACCTAACCTAACCTAACCTAACCTAACCTAACCTAACCTAACCTAACCTAACCTAACCTAACCTAACCTAACCTAACCTAACCTAACCTAACCTAACCTAACCTAACCTAACCTAACCTAACCTAACCTAACCTAACCTAACCTAACCTAACCTAACCTAACCTAACCTAACCTAACCTAACCTAACCTAACCTAACCTAACCTAACCTAACCTAACCTAACCTAACCTAACCTAACCTAACCTAACCTAACCTAACCTAACCTAACCTAACCTAACCTAACCTAACCTAACCTAACCTAACCTAACCTAACCTAACCTAACCTAACCTAACCTAACCTAACCTAACCTAACCTAACCTAACCTAACCTAACCTAACCTAACCTAACCTAACCTAACCTAACCTAACCTAACCTAACCTAACCTAACCTAACCTAACCTAACCTAACCTAACCTAACCTAACCTAACCTAACCTAACCTAACCTAACCTAACCTAACCTAACCTAACCTAACCTAACCTAACCTAACCTAACCTAACCTAACCTAACCTAACCTAACCTAACCTAACCTAACCTAACCTAACCTAACCTAACCTAACCTAACCTAACCTAACCTAACCTAACCTAACCTAACCTAACCTAACCTAACCTAACCTAACCTAACCTAACCTAACCTAACCTAACCTAACCTAACCTAACCTAACCTAACCTAACCTAACCTAACCTAACCTAACCTAACCTAACCTAACCTAACCTAACCTAACCTAACCTAACCTAACCTAACCTAACCTAACCTAACCTAACCTAACCTAACCTAACCTAACCTAACCTAACCTAACCTAACCTAACCTAACCTAACCTAACCTAACCTAACCTAACCTAACCTAACCTAACCTAACCTAACCTAACCTAACCTAACCTAACCTAACCTAACCTAACCTAACCTAACCTAACCTAACCTAACCTAACCTAACCTAACCTAACCTAACCTAACCTAACCTAACCTAACCTAACCTAACCTAACCTAACCTAACCTAACCTAACCTAACCTAACCTAACCTAACCTAACCTAACCTAACCTAACCTAACCTAACCTAACCTAACCTAACCTAACCTAACCTAACCTAACCTAACCTAACCTAACCTAACCTAACCTAACCTAACCTAACCTAACCTAACCTAACCTAACCTAACCTAACCTAACCTAACCTAACCTAACCTAACCTAACCTAACCTAACCTAACCTAACCTAACCTAACCTAACCTAACCTAACCTAACCTAACCTAACCTAACCTAACCTAACCTAACCTAACCTAACCTAACCTAACCTAACCTAACCTAACCTAACCTAACCTAACCTAACCTAACCTAACCTAACCTAACCTAACCTAACCTAACCTAACCTAACCTAACCTAACCTAACCTAACCTAACCTAACCTAACCTAACCTAACCTAACCTAACCTAACCTAACCTAACCTAACCTAACCTAACCTAACCTAACCTAACCTAACCTAACCTAACCTAACCTAACCTAACCTAACCTAACCTAACCTAACCTAACCAACCTAACCTAACCTAACCTAACCTAACCTAACCTATTTAAAATCCCTTCAAATTTGGTTTCAGTCGAGCCTCGAACCTACAACCCCAGGACCCTTCCATTCACTTGCCAGCACTTTAACCACTCGGCCACCAAGACACTCAGAAACAGGGAATCAGATGTTATATTTATATACACTACAAATTAGTTTATTGCTCATATTTCTTAATTAAACCCATTGGTGATGCTCCAATGACATAGATTAGGTGTATTTTATGATGTAGAATCCAAATGACAGGTGAAAACAGGACAAAAAGCCATTATTCTAGTCAAAACAAGTCAATATAGGGGTTGGATATGTAATGGCTGAGCCTACCAGCTTTTTAGGGAGTTAATGCTTATATTTCTTAATTATTCACCTCTATTTTATGTAGTTTATGTTTTATAATCCAAATTACAGGTGAAAACAGGTCAAAAACGCGTTATTATAGAGATATAATTGATAAAGGAAGGAAATAGGGAGAAGAGAGGATATCCTGATCTGGTAACATTGTATGCATCTGATCTGGCAACACTGCAACTCTGGAGGGAAAAAAATGCTTTGTGTATTAACCAATTTATTACGTTATTTTGGTAAGTTATACATTATTTATAGTACATTTATTTATAGTAAACAATAAATAATGTTGTTAAATGTGTTAAAATAACGATATTAGGTAATAATAAGTTTCGTGTGTGTGTGTGTGTGTCTCTCTCTCTCTCCCTGATCTGGTAACATTGTATGCATCTGATCTGGCAAGTGGCAACACTGCGCTACTGAGAAATGGAGGGAAAGAAAATGATTTGTTTATTAACCAACTTATTACGTCATTTTGGTAAGTTATACATTATTTATAGTACATTTAGCATTCAGTAAACAATAAATAATACCTTTAGTATTCAGTAAACAATAAATAATGTTGATAAATGTGTTAAAATAAAGATAATAGGTAATTATAAGTTTCGTGTGTGTATGTGTGTCTCTCTATCTCTCTCTCCCTCTGTCTCTCTCTCCCTCTGTCTCCCTCTCCCTCTCCCTCTCTCTCTATCTCTATCTCCCTCTATCTCTCTCTCTCTCTATCTCCCTCTGTCTCTCTCTCCCTCTATCTCTATCTCCCTCTCTCTCTATCTCTCTCTCTCTCTCTCTCTCTCTCTCTTAATGATGTATTAGTATTATTAATATTATTAAGCAAACCTAATCTATTGTAATTTCA
>JAWZYT010001286.1:130000-135000 GCA_034508575.1 Petrolisthes manimaculis | reverse complement strand
AACAATAACACACACACACACAATAATGGGTTTAGTAGTGAATGAATTAGTTTACACACACACACACACACACACACACGAGATTAGGAAGAAGGGTGAATAGGAAATGGTTGATAAATGAGGGAATACCTGTGTGTGTGTGTGTATTTGTGTGTGTGTGTGTGTGTGTTGTATTTTCTGTGTCAGTTTATATATACAGTTTATTTTAATTTTATTTCTGTTTACAAAATGACATTGTTGTGTACAGTTGACAAAAAATGTATTGCAACAAATCTTGATAGAACTTTAACCCTAGTTAGTGTATAACTGGATTATCACTTTTGTATAATTATGGTCAAACTAATTAAGTAAATTAGGCTGCAAAATTATTTTTATTAATATAATATTAATAATATTAATATTTATTATTATCATCACTATTATTAATATTATCGTTATAATAATAATAATAATATTATTATTATTATTTTTATTACTATTATTATTATTAATATTAATATTACTATTATTATTATTATTATTATTATTGTTGTTATTATTATTATTACTATTATTATTATTATTATTGTTGTTATTATTATTATTACTATTATTATTATTATTGTTGTTATTATTATTATTACTATTATTATTATTATTATTACTATTATTACTATTATTATTATTATTATTATTACTATTATTATTATTATTATTATTATTATTATTATTATTATTATTTTTGCTCTTCTAGAATAATGAGAGGGAGATGACAGTGGTGGCTGTTGACGGCTGTGTGGCGGCTGTTGATGGCTGTGTGGTGGCTGTCGATGGCTGTGTGGTGGCTGTCGATGGCTGTGTGGCGGCTGTTGATGGCTGTGTGGTGGCTGTCGATGGCTGTGTGGCGGCTGTTGATGGCTGTGTGGTGGCTGTCGATGGCTGTGTGGCGGCTGTTGATGGCTGTGTGGTGGCTGTCGATGGCTGTGTGGCGGCTTGATCCATCTACACACACAGGCTTTCTACCCACCCCAAGCCTGTCCCTATATTCCTGCACCCCCCCCAAGCCTGTCCCCTACACCCCCCCCCCTTAATTAAATGTCTCAATTACCGCTAAACTAAGAAAAAAAAAAATGACATCAATAGAGTATTTTATTTTCAGAATTAATAAAACATACATATGACAAATTTTCGGGTATAAAATTTCCGGACACCCTGTATATACTGTATATATATATATACATACACATACACATACACATTAGGCACTTGTATGTGTGTGTGTATGTATGTATAATTTTGTGTATGTATGTGTGTATTTTGATAAAGACAGATTTAATAATAATAATAACAACACACACACACTCACACACACACAATAATTATGTGCGTGTATTTCTTGTGTGTGTGTGTGTATTATTAATAATAATTATTATTATTATTATTATTATTAATATAAATATTATTATTATTATAAATATTATTATTATAAATATTATCATTATAAATATTATCATTATAAATATTATCATTATAAATATTATCATTATTATTATTATTATTATAATTATTATTATTATTATAAATATTATTATTATTATAAATATTATTATTATTAATATTATTATTATTATTATTATTATTATTATTATTATTATTATTATTATTATTATTATTATTATTATTATTATTACAGAAGCCAGCCATTGCTACAAAGCCGCCAACAGCCACCCTCGGAGAAAGCCGTTATACAGTTTACGGGTATGTGTGTGTGTGTGATCTCTCACACACATGTATGTATTATTCCTGTGTGTGTGTGTATGTATTATTCCTTGTGTGTTTGTGTGTGTGTGTGTATTATTCCTGAAAAGGTTTGATTGCAAGACTATAATTACAAATAATTACTAATAATTATTGTACCGTTATGTTATTTCAGGTGTGTGGAGAACAAAGAAGAACAAAATAACAAGATACAGGAAGTGGAGTGATCACAGAAGAACAAAATAACAAAAAAAAAAAAAAAAAAAAAAAAAAAAATAATAATAATAATAATAATAAAATAAAACTTTGAAAATTTAGAAATTCATATTCAAACTAAACCAAAAATTATGTGAATTTAAGAGGGTGTGGGAATAGGGGACAGGCTTGGGGGGGGGGTTGGGGGACAGGCTTGGGGGGGAATAGGGGACAGGCTTGGGGGGGATTAGAGGAGGTGTGGGAATAGGGGGGGACAGGCTTTCTACCCACCCCAAGCCTGTCCCCCTATTCCCACACACCCCCAGTCCCCCCTGAAGCCTGTCCCCCAACCCCCCCCCCAAGCCTGTCCCCTATTCCCACACCCTCTTAAATTCACATAATTTTTGGTTTAGTTTGAATATGAATTTCTAAATTTTCAAAGTTTTATTTTATTATTTTTTTTTTTTTTTTTTTTTTTTTTTTTTTTTTTTTTTTGTTGAATAAGAAATTCAAAATAAAGATTTATTCATTTTTTTTGTTTATAAATTGGTGTTGGCTGTTTTCTGGAAAGTCTTTGAAATTTTTAATAAATAATTTGTAATAAATAAATAAAGTTGTTAGGTTTTAATTGGAATATACGTAATAATTGTATGTTAATTGTATATATTTGGTTTAACAAGTTGTTTGTTTGTTGTTTTACTTGATAAAAACCTAAATAAAATGTAAAGGTTTATATAAAGAAACACATTATTCAAAGATACATATTTAATGAATATTTAATAATAATAACAATAATAATAATAATAATAATAGTAATAATAATAGTAATAATAATAATAATAATAATAATAGTAATAATAATAGTAATAATAATAATAGTAATAATATATTAATAATTAAATATATTTAATGAATATTTAATAATATTGATAATAATAATAATATTTAATAATTAAATATATTTAATGAATAAAGAGTTTGATATATTTAATGATACATATTATCAAGGTGTACAATTAACAAATTTGAAATTTATACTACATATAAAAACTGAAAATAAATAAACTATTGGAAATATAAACGTACGAGAAAATTATAAGTAATGGATCAATATATAAATCCATCTGAAACCGAGATAGATTTTTGAGGTACAAACAAAATCATAAATGGAATAATTAATATAAATAAATATTTGTGATACACAGAATATATATATATATATATTTTTTTTTTTTTTTTTTTTTTTAATATCAATATATGAAATAATAAGCCAAGAATGTTATACAATATCATATAATTATTATACAATATATAATAGATATACAGAATTTAATTTAAGATGCATATTTATATACTAGATAATTAATACTATATATATAATTAAATTAAATATATATATTATATTAGATAGATATATAGACAAATAACAATTTCAAATACTTAAATAAATAATTTTGCTACATATTATAATCATTCATATATCTATTATAATAACATTATATTACATACATTCATTATAACATATATATATATAGACAAATATTTTCAGATACATAGATAAACTATTGATATAACTAAATCGATAGTATATATATAATTTCTGTACTTAATTATATCATATACAGTATATAACATTAATTATATTTCATATATATATACAGATATATATATATACATAGACAAATAACAATTACAGATACATAGATATATCTATCTATTATATAAATAAAAACAAAATTAATACTATATAATTTGAAAAACATATATACAAACATTCAGATTATATTAGTTTCATAAAACAGATAGATAAATACATATATACAAACATTGGTATTATATTAAATAGTTTCATAAAACAAATAGATAAATACATATATACAAACATTCGTATTATATTAAAAAGTTTCATAAAACAGATAGATAAATACATATAAACAGATAATCATAAAACAGATAGATAAATACATCAATTGTCTATGTGAACTTGTATTATTTTAAAAAGTTTCATAAAAACAGATAGATAAATACATATATACAAACATAAAACAGATAGATAAATACACATACATATATACAAACACTCGTATTATTTTAAAAAGTTTCATAAAACAGGTATATAAATACAACAATTGTCTCTGTCTAGTTGTGTGTGGTGGTGGCTGAGTGGAGAGAGTGTTGGACTGTGGCTGTGAGGGACCAGGGTTCGATTCCACCTCAGAACACTTACGATTTTTAAAGGTGTTGAAATGGGTGTAACTGTGTTGTGAGAGAATGTAAGTGTGTGTGTGTGTAATTACAAAAGTTGGAGAATGAATGTGTGTGTGTGAGTGAGAGAATGCATGTGTGTGTGTATGTAAGAGTCAATTTCTCTAGATGATTATATCCCATACAAACGTTTATTTACATTATATTAACTAGTTTCTTCCTATACCAGATAGATAAATATGTCAATAGTGTGTATATAATTGGGGGTGGCGTGGCAGAGTGGGTAGTGTAATGGACTGTGGCTGTGATGACCAGAGTTCAATCCCATGTCAAATTGTCTGTTAAAAATATGGGCTGTGTGTGTGTGTGTGGAGGGAAGGTGTGTGGAGAGAAGTAGGGGAGGTAGAGAGAGAGAGAGAGAGAGAGAGAGAAGGGGAGGTGGAGGGAAGGTATGTGTGTGTGGAGAGAAGGTGTGTGTGGAGGGAGGTGGAGAGAAGGTGTGTGTGGAGGGAGGTGGAGAGAATGTATGTGTGTGTGGAGGGAGGTGGAGAGAATGTATGTGTGTGTAGAAAGCCTGTCCCCCTATTCCAGCACCCCCCTCCCCCCAAGCCTGTCCCCTACTCCCATACATACAAAATAACCACAGGAGAAATAATAAAACAGAATAACAGTAATTACAAAGGTATATTACATTTTTGGACAATTTTATATATACATTTTTTTTTTGTCTCTCTCTCTCTTTCTGTATGTGTGTCTGTATGTGTGTGTGTGTGTCTTTCCCTCTCACACACACAGAGAGAAAGACACGCACACACACACACACACACACAGAGGGAAAGACGCACGCACACACACACACACAG
>JAWZYT010001286.1:120000-125000 GCA_034508575.1 Petrolisthes manimaculis | reverse complement strand
ACATAGTCAAATCTTACTATTAATTCTTGTATTATTTTCATCTCTCCTCTCTCCCTCCTTCCTTCTTCTTTCCCTCCTATCTCCTCTCTTCTTCTATCTATCGTTCCCATCTTTTCACCACATCTTTATCAACCATTCTTCTCTACTTCCTCCAATTATCAGCCTTCTCTCTTCCTTCCTTCATCATAATTACATTTATTTTACCAAACTCAATCTCAGACTAATTACTCAACTTGTTCATACTTAGTGAAGTTAACAAACACATTTCATTACATACAAACAAACACACACAAACTATTTAAGGATTGACATATAAAATGGAATCTAAATAACAAGTGTTCCAAAAAAAAAAAAAAAAAAAAAAAAAAAAAAAATTCAAGCCTATGAGTATTAACGTTCAAAGTTAACTAACTACAAGGTAAATCAATATTGTAGACTACAAAACAATATTATACACCAATTAGAAATAATATACACAAATCATACAATAAATAATGTGAAAACAAACAAAGTAAATTATGTATGTATGTATGTATGTACTGTATGTATGTACTGTATGTATGTATGTATGTATGTATGTATGTACTGTACTGTATGTATGTACGTATGTACTGTATGTATGTATGTATGTATGTATGTACTGTATGTATGTACTGTATGTATGTATTGTGAATGTGGATACTCACTTTTTGGAAAATAATGAAGCCTTAAAATTTTGGTTGGTTGGGGAGCTAACAAACCAATACCTACATAGGTTTGAACTTATACAGTACATACATAATTTACCATGAGAACTATATATATATATATCTGTCATCTCTGTATTAAAATTGTATTACAACATTATATCAAATACATACATACATCTATCTATCTATCTATAGGTGTGACGCCTGGTAACTCCCTCCAAGGGGGTGGTAAAGGCAGAAGTGTCTCCAGTTGTCCCTGTTCCAACACTCCCTCCTTACTCCCTACTCTGTTCCAACACTCCTTCCTTACTCCCTACTCTGTTCCAACACTCCCTCCTTACTCCCTACTCTGTTCCAACACTCCCTCCTTACTCCCTACTCTGTTCCAACACTCCCTCCTTACTCCCTACTCTGTTCCAACACTCCCTCCTTACTCCCTACTCTGTTCCAACACTCCCTCCTTACTCCCTACTCTGTTCCAACACTCCCTCCTTACTCCCTACTCTGTTCCAACACTCCTTCCTTACTTGTTCAAACCTTCCTCTGACCCTTACTTACTTACTTACTTACTTACTTACTTACTTACTTACGTATAGATTACTCACCAAATTCATTAAATAATTCATCCATAAGGCATTTAATAATAATAATAATGATCACTGTATAGATTACTCACCAAATTCATTAAATAATTCATCCATAAGGCATTTAATAATAATAATAATAATCACTGTATAGATTACTCACCAAATTCATTAAATAATTCATCCATAAGGCATTTAATAATAATAATAATGATCACTGTATAGATTACTCACCAAATTCATTAAATAATTCACCCATAAGGCATTTAATAATAATAATAATAATCACTGTATAGATTACTTAACAAATGCATTAAATAATTCACCCATACGGCATTTAATAATAATAATAATAGTAATAATAATCACTGTATAGATTACTCACCAAATTCATTAAATAATTCATCCATAAGGCATTTAATAATAATAATAATAGTAATAATAATCACTGTATAGATTACTCACCAAATTCATTAAATAATTCATCCATAAGGCATTTAATAATAATAATAATAGTAATAATAATCACTGTATAGATTACTCACCAAATTCATTAAATAATTCATCCATAAGGCATTTAATAATAATAATAATAGTAATAATAATCACTGTATAGATTACTCACCAAATTCATTAAATAATTCATCCATAAGGCATTTAATAATAATAATAATAGTAATAATAATCACTGTATAGATTACTCACCAAATTCATTAAATAATTCATCCATAAGGCATTTAATAATAATAATAATAGTAATAATAATCACTGTATAGATTACTCACCAAATTCATTAAATAATTCATCCATAAGGCATTTAATAATAATAATAATAGTAATAATAATCACTGTATAGATTACTCACCAAATTCATTAAATAATTCATCCATAAGGCATTTAATAATAATAATAATAGTAATAATAATCACTGTATAGATTACTCACCAAATTCATTAAATAATTCATCCATAAGGCATTTAATAATAATAATAATAGTAATAATAATCACTGTATAGATTACTCACCAAATTCATTAAATAATTCATCCATAAGGCATTTAATAATAATAATAATAGTAATAATAATCACTGTATAGATTACTCACCAAATTCATTAAATAATTCATCCATAAGGCATTTAATAATAATAATAATAGTAATAATAATCACTGTATAGATTACTCACCAAATTCATTAAATAATTCATCCATAAGGCATTTAATAATAATAATAATAGTAATAATAATCACTGTATAGATTACTCACCAAATTCATTAAATAATTCATCCATAAGGCATTTACACGACAAACATTCTTTCGTTTGGGAACTTACCAACCAAACCAAACCCATGTGGCATCGCCTGGACACACACACACACACAAACAATAACACGTGACACTGTGACACACACACACACACACAATAACACGTGACGATGGTAAAAATTCTAGCTTTTGTTCGGCACTTCCTTATTTATTTCACTATTATATTAAGTAAGTTCTTTAGTGATTTTATTTATTCTCCCTTATTAATTAATTATAATATTAATAAGTATAGGCCTACATACAGAGTACATTATATAATAATTATATACCAATAAATTTGATTAGGTACAATAATACTTACACATTGAATGATAATTTTATCGTTCCTCAATGTATATAAAAATTTATCAACAAATTCCTTCTCACCCTAATAACCAATTTATTAAACATTATCCTATTTTTTGCCGATATAATAATAATAATTATCACACATTTTCTAAATTTATCGCATTATCTCATGCAAATTATCGTATTTATTTGATAATTATCTCACATCTGGCAACGCTGAGTCGTCATGCCGCCTTCATAATTATTATACCTCCACGTAATTTAAATCAGCTGACGACAATTTTTTTTTATATATTGATTTTATCGCCTATATTATTATTCCCACACTACCCACAATGTGATATAACGATAGATATATAAATAAACTAACTATAATCTCAGAGTAATATAGACTTAAATGAGCTAATTAAAAAATAAATATTGAAATTATTACGATAAATTACCATAATTTCAAACGGGACCAAAAAAAAAAAAAAATGTATCTATTTATTTCCTGCTATATTATTATTCCCACACTACCCACAATGTGATATAACGATAAATATATAAATAAACTATAATCTCAGAGGCTTACCTGAGCTTCTACTTAAATAATAATAATATAAATTCTTACGAGATTAATCCTAAAATTTCACACGGACGAAAAAAAAAATATATATTATCTATCTATTTTCTGCTATATTATTATTTGCTTGGTTCCCAAAGGGTGATATAGCGATAGATATATATATAGACCTTGATATAAACAATACCTCATAGCTGTATAGACTTACCTGAGCTTCTAATATTTAAATTATTACGATATATAGTGAAGGTAGGAGAAGGGTTAAACACACAGACGCCATATTTAAAGTTGGTCCAAAATGGCCTTGTTTATCTATCTATTTTCTCGTCTATTTGTTATCTATCAGTGGCCATGGTGGGTCACGTGGCCAGATTAATCTATTATCTACCCATGAAAACTATAATGAACTTACCTAAGGGTGTAATTATTGAATAACGAGGTCGTAATGAACGCCTTGTCAAAGAGGTAAGACCACAGGTAGCCATTACGTAATGAAGAATGTCAATAACGGACCTGCTGCAACATTGCCAGATCCCCTTGGCAAATGAACCCTATAAATAAACATCAGTTTTTCCCCTTTAATATAAAAATTACGATGTTAATTCACTGAGATAGTCTTAAATGAACGATTATTTACTAAACTACAATTTCCCAGACACTAAAAACTGCATTTAACTCATTATTTATCGAGATATTTATCATTCTACCTTCACAACCTTCCTAACTGATTCTGCTGGTTTTGATTTGGTAATATTGTGTTAAGTTAGGAAGGTAAGTGTCTGAATGTATCGTTAATGACTTCGTTTAAACATTTATTTAAATTACTCACTCAATATTACTCGTACGCCAGTTATTATAATTTGATAAAGTAAATATATTTCTAGGCTCGTTTCCCATTACAAAAAAATAACGATTACGTAATGTTTTAGTGTCATTATTTAAACCTAAGTCAACCGAGTTTGAGGAATCGTAGCGTGAGGTTTATTCTTTTTTTCTAACATTTTCTAACCCCGTCCCATTTTCTAGAAAATCTTCCCGTTTTTTATGATTGTTTTTAATGGATGACTATTTTAAAATCCAATTATATTTGAAATCTTCGTTTTCTGTTCAGTTTACAGTTGACTCGAGGCGGAGAGAGAGAGTGAGATAGAGAGAGAGAGTGAGATAGAGAGAGAGATTGAGATAGAGAGAAAGAGAAGGAGATAGAGAGAAAGAGAAGGAGATAGAGAGAAAGAGAAGGAGATAGAGAGAAAGAGAGGGAGATAGAGAGAAAGAGAGGGAGATAGAGAGAAAGAGAGGGAGATAGAGAGAAAGAGAAGGAGATAGAGAGAAAGAGAAGGAGATAGAGAGAAAGAGAGGGAGATAGAGAGAAAGAGAGGGAGATAGAGAGAAAGAGAGGGAGATAGAGAGAAAGAGAGGGAGATAGAGAGAAAGAGAGTGAGATAGAGAGAAAGAGAAGGAGATAAAGAGAAAGAGATAGAGAGAAAGAGAGGGAGATAGAGAGAAAGAGAAAGAGATAGAGAGAAAGAGAGGGAGATAGAGAGAAAGA
>JAWZYT010001286.1:50000-117500 GCA_034508575.1 Petrolisthes manimaculis | reverse complement strand
CCCCAAGCCTGTCCCCCTACTCCCGCACCCCCCTAACCCCCCCAAAGCCTGTCCCCTATTCTCTTCCCAACGTTAACCTCACATTTACCTGTGTCGTGTTTAGATTATCGCATTTCATAATAAAAACATTTAAGTTAATCCTTTAATTTATCAAGTCTTCTCATTTTTCTACCAACCTTCCCATCCTTCATCAACGCTTCCTATTCTCTATCCATCCCTTCCCATCCTTTATCCATCCCTTCCCATCCTCTATCCATCCCTTCCCATCCTCTATCCATCCCTTCCCATCCTCCTAGCCAAAGGAGAATAGGAAAAAGAATTTAAAAGATAGACTTAATTAGATTTACGTAAATTTCACATCCACCTGTTTACCAAACTATAAATAAACGAGACATATACGAGTGTGTAAACTCTGATATTTGTGTTTATTATTATATTATAAGGTTATACAAACTATATAACACCTATAGGACTCGTAATGAGCTAATAATAACAGTAACATAATAATCATTCCGTTTCAGCCAATCACCGATCATGTTCAAGTATTGATTTTTTGAGATGGACCAATCAGAGTGACGGATTACAGTACACCGCTTAATTTGAACTGCCTATTAGTAGATATCACGTATTGAGTGTGTGTGTGTGTGTGTGTGTGTGTGTATGAGAGATGTGGTATGAGTGAGCAGGCAATTGGTATTGAGTGTGTGTGTGTGTGTGTGTGTATGAGAGATGTGGTATGAGTGAGAAGGCAATTGGTATTGAGTGTGGAGTGGTTGAGAGAGTGGAAGGTGTATGTAAGGTGAGGAGTTTGTAAAGAAGGTGTATGTAAGGTGAGGAGTTTGTAAAGAAGGTGTATGTAAGGTGAGGAGTTTGTAAAGAAGGTGTATGTAAGGTGAGGAGTTTGTAAAGAAGGTGTATGTAAGGTGAGGAGTTTGTAAAGAAGGTGTATGTAAGGTGAGGAGTTTGTAAAGAAGGTGTATGTAAGGTGAGGAGTTTGTAAAGAAGGTGTATGTAAGGTGAGGAGTTTGTAAAGAAGGTGTATGTAAGGTGAGGAGTTTGTAAAGAAGGTGTATGTAAGGTGAGGAGTTTGTAAAGGTGTAAACACATATACATACAGGTAAATACACACACACATACACACATCTCTCTCATTCTCTAATAAGGAGACTGAATTTCTACCTGGACACGAAGATAATTACCTACCTGTCCGTTTATTACTCTAATTAATAAAAGTCTTACCTGTAAAGCAGTTCTCTGGTACAAGGTTTCTCTTCACTACTACAGCCTGTATCACGTAACACACACACACACACACACACACACACACACACAGTTCCTTGTTAACCATACTACTACTACAGTACTACAGCCTGTATCACGTAACACACACACACACACACACACACACAGTTCCTTGTTAACCATACCACTACTACAGTACTACAGCCTGTATCACGTAACACACACACACACACACACACAGTTCCTTGTTAACCATACCACTACTACAGTACTACAGCCTGTGTCACGTAACACACACACACACACACACAATTCCTTGTTAACCATACCACTACTACAGTACTACAGCCTGTGTGCGTCACGTAACACACACACACACACACAGTTCCTTGTTAGCCATACTACTACTACAGTACTACAGCCTGTATCACATAACACACACACACACACACACAGTTCCTTGTTAGCCATACCACTACTACAGCCTGTGTGTGTGTGTCACGTAAACAGCCATGACTGATAGTGCTTCACCATGAAGGGTACAAGGAGTGTTGGAGAGCAACTGAACAGAGTTCGAACAAGTGAATTTTACAAACCATTCTCAACGTTGAGAGAGGTTTAAAAGACTCATATTTTCGAACTCAGTTCAGTTGCTCTCCAACTCTCCTTGTACCCTGCCTGGTGAAGCACTATCAGCCATGGCTGTACATAGACTCCTTACACTTACCGTAATATTGTCAACTCTTGACTGACATTTCCTTGTTTAAAAGTTTTCCTTAATTTCTTCACCACACCTATACTTGTGATACATAATTTCTGACCAGAGTGTGGGGAGCAGAAAGCTTCGAATCACCTGCTATTGCTCATTCCCCCATGTACCCAGTACACATATAGAGGCTGAGTTCATATATAGGGTGTGTGTGTGTATATATCTCCACTCTCCAGCCACATACTAAAACTCTCTCTCTCTCTCTCTCTCTCTCTCTCTCTGTGTGTGTGTGTGTGTGTGTGTGTGTGTCCACTCTCGAGCCACATACTAAAACGAGACATAATAACAAATGTTCAAATTAAGCGCTGTTTATTGTAGCTCACTCTGATTGGTCCACCTCAAAAAATCAATACTTGAACATGATCGGTGATTGGCTGACATTATGATCATTATGTTATAGTTAATATTATAGCTCTATACGAGTCATATAGGTGTTATATAGTTTGTATAACCTTATAATATAATAACAAATCCTAATATCAGAGTTTACACACTCGTATATGTCTCGTTTATTTATAATTTCGAGGACAAGTGGATGTCAAATTTACGTAAATCTAGTTAAGTCCATCTTTTTTCCTATTCTCCTTGACTGGGAGAATGGGAAGGGATGGATAGAGAATGGGAAGGGATGGAAGGAAAATGGGAAGGGGTCAACGAAGTATGGGAAGGGATGGAAAGAGAGTGGGAAGGTTGGTAGAAAAAAGAGAAGGAGTGATATAATAAAGGGTTGACTGAAATGTTTTTATTATGAAATACGATAACTCCAACATGACACAGATAATTGTGAGGTTGACGTTGTAAGGAGAAGGTGTTATTAAGTATTGGTGTGTGTGTGTGTGTGTGTGTGTGTGTACTGGTGTGTGTACTGGTGCGTGTGTGTGTGGGGTGTGACACAGGAGTGGACAGGTGTAGAAGAAGTGTTCACGTGTGTGTAGTGACAGGAAGGATGTGTGGAGTGTGACATTGTGGTGTGGTGGAGAGGGGTAAGGTGGTTTGTGTGTTTGGTGTACGGAGGGTTGGCTGTGTGGGTGTGTGAGTGTGGTGTGGTAAGGTGTGAGGTATATAAGGTGTGATTGGCAGATACCATACCGTTGTTGGTGGGATGGTAGGTCGTCGTCCTATGCCACAGAGTGTTTAGGAACTGTACCATGTCCCGCCACACCTTGGACTCCAACTGTGTGTCCAGTGGTCCGTTACTATTACTGCAGTTACTATTACAACACAGTCGGTAAGGAAGTGGTTGACAGTTCCCTCAGCGGTGCACTGTATAACATTGTAGTAGATTTCTACCCCTACTATAGGCACAGGGTGAACACAGCTCTCCGGTAACACAGTTACAAGTTTATTGTTGAGCAGGACTCATACAAAGGTGGGACTTGGGTACACGTGGGCGAGTGGGTGTAGTGGCAAGGCGAGTTCCTGTAGAGTGTAGGCTGGAACAAGGTAGGAGAGGTGTTGACGGGTAAGAGCGGGAAAGCCAAGTGACCGGGGGAATGACCCGGAGAAAAGGGGTAGCTTGGTGATTAGTGAGGCATGCTGGGAAATACCAAGAGAAACGAAGCGGGAAGCGCAAGGAAAAGGAACGGGGACTATAGGAGAAAGGAGGAACTCGCCACAACACTCCCCCTCCCCTTAGCAAAAAAAAAAAAAAAAAAAAAATATATATATATATAAATAAACAAATAAATAACAAAACTAAAAAAAAAATAATAGGAACTAAAAAACATGACAATGTGCTGCTTAGGGAAGGGCAACATAATAAATAACAAATATAACAAGGACCTAAAGTTACTTTATATAACACAGATGCCCCCAGGGGACGGCAAGGCTAGGAGAATGGTTTAATAATATATTGGGTAGGAATTACTGGCGCTCCACGGGTGCGGCTGGAATGTCAGGGCCAGCAACCGGCGCGGCCGCTTGATGGTCCTCCCTGATCTGGAGACGTACCCATCGGGAACAGGGGCAGGCTCGTCACATTGGTCTGGGGAGTCAGGAGGTCCAGGAGGAGGCCAGCAAGGCTGAGTTGGTGTGGTTGGTAGCTGGGGTACGACGGCTGACCCACTTTGGTGAGAGCTGGCTGCCACTGCAGTCTCCAAGCTGCTCTGTGACTGAGGGGGTAGATAAGGGATTAAGGGTGCCGAAGTATGGGGGGAGGGGGAAGGTGTGGTGGATTGAAGAGTAGGAGGATTGGGGATGTGTGGGATAGGACTAGGCAGTGTGGTAGGGGCTGGAGTAATGGAGAGGGGAGAGTCGGGGTCTGTGACAGGTGGTTCAGTTGGGGTAGGCGGGGACAGGTGGGCAATGGGATCAGGTAGCACGGTAGGATGGGCAAGTGGCAGGGCGGGCATGTTTGATATTTGAAGTGGGAGTTGGATAGGAGTGTGAGGAGGAAAACAGGTACTGGGATGGCTGGGTGAGGTGCGGGGTGGGTGGGTAGGTCGGGGAGACGTGACAGAACTGTCTTGCATGGTAGGTGGGCTGCTAGGGGGTGGTTGTACTGGGGATGGGGGGGTGTTTGAGAGGGGAAACAGGGTTTGAGGGATGGGTTGAGTTTGTGGGTAGGAGTGGATGACGGTTGTGGGATGATGCATAGGGGCAAGTTGATGGGGCGGATGATGTGGCATATGGAGTGTGGCGGCAAGGTCTGTGAGGGGTGAGTTGTGGTGTGGTGTGTGTGTGGGTGTGTGTGGCTTGTCATTGTGGGATGTGTTGGCCACCTTCACTCTTTCCCAGGACGTGACGTATGGTTTTCCAGATATTTGAAGGGTGACCGTGGCCTCCCCTCTTCCAATAACGCGATGCGGTCCAGTGTATGGCTGTTGGAGTGGGGTCCTATGTGCGTCCGTCCTGAGGAAAAGGTAAGGCGCAGTCGTGAGTATGGCGGGAATGTGTGTGTGCGTTGTGGTATGGTGACGTGTAGGTGTAGGCAAGAGAGAGGAGATAGCCGACTTGAGGGCTGGCAGGAAGGACAGGTTGGAAGTGTCGACATCGGGTGTCGTCACCTGGCCGGGTAAGCGTAAATCTTCCCCGAATACCAACTCCGCCGGGGCGTGTCCGATGTCCTCCTTGGTGGTGACCCGAATGGTGAGGAGTATCAATGGGAGGGCGTCATACCACTGGTCTGGCTGTAGGGCCCTGAACGCCTCCTTCAGCCGCCGGTGGAAACGTTCCACTAGTCCGTTGCTCTGGGGGTGGTAGGCTGTGGTCCGTTGACGGGTGGTACCGAGGAAATCCAGCATGCCTTGCCAGGCCCTCGACTCGAATTGGGTACCCTGGTCAGTTACGAGAACCGAGGGGGCGCCAAAGTTAGCCACCCAGCTGTTGAGGAAGTGCCTGGCGGTGCCCTCAGCGGTGATGTCGGCCATGGGAGATGCGGAGCACCAACGTGTAGTTCTGTCCACACATGTCAGCAGGTAGCGGTGCCCCCTCGAGGGTGGCAGGGGGCCCACTATATCCACGTGGACCGTGTGGAACCTGCTTGAGGGGACAGGAAAGTCGTGGAGGGGGGGACGAGTGTGACGGCCGACCTTAGCCTTTTGGCACGCCAGGCAGGCCGTAACCCACTGCCGTATGTTTCTCCTCATTCCAGGCCAGACTGCCCGCTTGCTGATGAGACGGTGCGTGCCAGCTACCCCGGGGTGGTTGAGGCCATGGTAGTGGTCGAATATTATTTTTCTGCACTCCGGAGGAATATAAGGGCGGGGCTTACCACATGACAAATCACACCATGCCTTGGTTGATGTGCCGGGGACATGTAGCAATTGTAGGTCCAGGCCAGTATTACCCTGTAGTAGGTCCTGCAGCTCTTGATCTTGATCCTGTCCTTCTGCAATGGCGGCATAGTCGAGAGGAGAGGTGGAGTGGATGGCTGCCAGGGTGTGAGGTTGGGGAAGGGATCTGGAAAGGGCGTCCGCCACCGCATTGTCTTCCCCTCTAACGTGGCGGATGTCCGTGGTGAATTCAGAGATGAAAGCGAGGTGGCGTGCTACACGAGGGGTCCAAGTGCCGCCCACCTGCTTCATCGCCGATGTCAGGGGCTTGTGGTCCGTACGAATATGGAACTCCCGGCCCTCGAGGAAGTGTCTGAAATGGCGCACTGCTTCGTACATAGCCAGGAGTTCTCTGTCGAATGCACTGTACTTCTGTTGAGGTGGGTCCAACCTCTTACTGAAAAAGGCGATCGGGTGTAGTAGCCCATCCTTCTCCTGTTCAAGTACTGCCCCCACAGCGTCGGCCGAAGCATCCGTGTAGATGGATGTGGGTGCGTGGGGTGTGGGATAGGAGAGTAGAGTGGCGCTAGCAATCTTTGTCTTGGTGGAGTTGAAAGCCGTCTCAGCCTGTGGTGTCCAAGATAGCTTCCGTTGGGACCCCTTCTTGGTACCCTTAATGAGGTCGTGGAGTGGTGCCAGGGCAGATGCTGCGTGGGGTATGAACCTGTGGTAGTAGTTCACTACCCCAAGGAATTCTCTGAGTTTTCTTGCTGTGGCAGGTAAAGGGAAATCCGAGATGGCCGCCACCTTCTGTGGTAACGGCGCTAAACCTTCGGGAGAGACTCTGTGTCCCAGAAAGTCAACCGTCGAAACTCCTAGGATGCACTTCGAGGGGTGGACTTTGAGGCCGTATTGGTGGAGGCGGCGGAACAACTCCCTGAGATGCTGGAGATGCAGCTCATGGGAAGGAGAGGCCACCAGAATGTCGTCAATGTAGACGACCACGAAGTCCAATCCCTGTACCACCTTGTCCATAAACCGCTGGAAGGTTTGGGCGGCATTACGGAGGCCGAAGCTCATCACTGGGAACTCAAATAGGCCAAAGGGTGTGGTAATGGCTGTTTTTCCGATGTCTTCCTCTGCCACAGGAATCTGGTGAAAGGCCCTGATTAGGTCAATCTTTGAGAAAACCTCACTCCCCTGCAGTTTTTGGTGGAAGTCGAGGACGTGTGGGATGGGGTATCTGTCGGGAACTGTAGCAGCGTTGAGGGCTCTGTAATCCCCACACGCCCTCCATTCCCCTTCCTGAGCCTTCGGAACCATGTGGAGGGGTGAGGCCCATGCACTGTCTGACGGTCTGATTGTCCCTTGCTCCATCATAATCTGGAACTCTTTTTTGGCGGCCGTCAACCTCTCTGGGGGCATGCGTCGGGGTTTGGCGAAACAGGGCGGGCCCGAGGTGAGGATGGTGTGTCTGACCCCGGTATCCTTGATGGGTGCCGCTGTAGTGGAGGAGATGAGAGAAGGGAATTCCTGCAGGAGGGCATCATATGGTGTGGATTGAGTGATGTGAGTTATATTTGGGGTGTGGTGGCGGCACGGACGTGAGGAGATGATGGCGCCTGATGGTTGGTGGATGAGCCTCCTTCTCTTGGGATCAACGAGGAGGTCATGGGCTGTAAGGAAATCCACCCCCAAGATTGGGTAATCCACCTCAGCAGTGATGAAGGGCCAAACTAACCAAATATTGTCCACAAGTGTGACCCGCCTGCTGGTAGTCCCGTAGGTGGCGATAGGCGACTTGTTGGCTGCCAAGAGGTCGTACGCTGTAGATAGCGTGAGACAGTCGCGGGAGGTAGGGGGGACGACACTCACCTCAGACCCGGAGTCTACCAGGTATTGTTCCCCTGACACGAGATCATCCACCCAGAGCAGGGCACGATCTCCAAACCTGCCGTTGAAGGGAGTCTTGCGTGGGGGTTGAGGTGGGGAAGGTGGTGTGGTGTGGTGAGGGAGAGGCGTCAGGGTAGGTGGGTGTGGTGGTTGAGCGGTGGCATTGGTGACGCTGGGTTGCCCCCGCTCTACTCGTTTCCCTGGTTCCTGGTGCTGCTGGGGCCGCGGGTCTGTGCAGTTGACACTCTCCACTGGCAGGGGGGGCGGCAGTTACGGGCTCGGTTCCCGAACTGTTGGTGGTACACGCATACTGCCGGAGGGGCCCAGTGTTGTTGAGGAGGTTGAGGATGGAGCTGCCGAGGTTGAGGTTCTGCCTGCTGTAGTTGGTGCACCATTGTTGTTAGCTCATTGACTCGTTGCAGGATTAGGTCATTGTTGTTGTCGTGGGTAGGGGGGTGGTTGTTCGTGTTGGTAGTGTGGGTGTTGTAAAGGGTGGTTTGTGGAGGTGTTGAGGTTGTTGTAGTAGTGTTGTGGTGGGTGTGTAGGATGGCTGGAGGAGTGTGTGCTGAGGCAGCGGGTGGCCATGTCCCTGAGTGAAGCGTGTTGGCCTCGACCAACATGTCTGCAAATTCCCCGTATTCTTGTAGAGAATTTGTGGTCTTTCCTAGGAGGTGTAATTGGATATCACTAGGCATGAGGCGGGTATGTCGCATCCGAAGAATGTAGTCAGGGAGGGGGGACCCAGCTGCTGTGTTGAGTTGTTGCATGTGGCGGAGTAATGCCGATGGGCGGCGACCTTCCACCTGCACGTCCTCTAGCGCCCTGTAGTGTTGCATGGGAGTCTTGCCATGTGCTGCGAGGATTGCTGCCTTAATCCCTTCATATCTTGCTCCTGGATTGAGTGAGGAAAGTAGTGGGGTGATGGAGGCGAAAACTTCTGTTGGGAGGGCCCGAATGACTGCCTGGTATTTATCATCATCAGGAATGTTGGACCCTTGCCAAACTGCCTCAGTGTGGGTGAACCAGGTGTGGGTGTCATATGTGAAAGATGGCACAAA
Source organism: Petrolisthes manimaculis (assembly GCA_034508575.1). Lineage (NCBI taxonomy): Eukaryota > Metazoa > Arthropoda > Malacostraca > Decapoda > Porcellanidae > Petrolisthes > Petrolisthes manimaculis. The sequence continues at coordinate 108,825 of JAWZYT010001286.1, read as the reverse complement.
AGGGGTGTGACGGGGGGGTTGGGTGGGAGGGGTGTGTGTTAGGGTGATACTGTTGTGTGGGGTGTCTATACTCTGGGCCGGTGCTGAAGGGGGAGCCACGGGGGCAGTGTTGGTTAGCGAGGGGGGGCAAGTGGCCATGGTGAAGTAGTGGTGTGTTGATGTGAGCAGGTAGGGAATGTGGGGACTGAACAGGGGTAGACAATAGAAGGGGACGAAGGTAGGGGGAAGAGGATGTAACACGAAGGCGAAAAAAAAATAAAAAATAAAATAAATAAATAATAATAATAAAAAAAAAAGGTAGGATTAGGCGCAGTGGGAGTATGAGTGGATGGAGTATATGGTGGGGAGGTAAGTATTAGTGTTAGGGTTGGAGATGTAGCACTGGTGGGAACGCACACGTGGGGGAAAGCTAGGACTGCACGCCCGTGTTTCACTGGGCGTGGGGTATCGTACAGGCTTCTACCTACAATGTAGCACAACAACGGTCACACTCTCCTATTTCATACGGAGTAACACTATTTTATCACATAGAATATCAATAATCACTGCTGAAAAAAAAAAATCACACGAGACAATAGGCTGGCACTGGTACATACATTCGAAAATATAAATATGTGGATAACAATATATGGATGGATAATGTGAGGAGAATGGGACGAGAAAATGGGTGAAAAACCAAAGATATAATGGGTTAACACAGCGTGGATGAGTAGTGTGTCGAAAATGGGAGCATGAAGGGAAAAAAATGAAGTGCACAATATGTGGGTGAAATGAGTGGGAAAATTACACACGTGGGGTGAAATGGGTGGGAAAGTTACACACGTGGGGTGAAATGGGTGGGAGAATTACACACGTGGGGTGAAATGGGTGGGAAAATTACACACGTGGGGTGAAATGGGTGGGAAATATGTAACGCTATGGCAGGAGTGGGAGATTACGAAGTAGTCAGGGAGTGTGTACACTAAAAGAAAGAAGGTTTGTGGGGAGGAAATAATGAAATGGTACTTAAGTGCTGAAGAAACGCTGGGATGCACATGGGCGCAGTAGGACGAATAGCTTGTTGCACACGTGTAGAGTTGAAGCTGTAATTGTGTCGGCGGCGTGTAGCACAGACGAGGTGGGTCTAGTAGTTTGTTAGGACAACCACACGTGGTAAGTTGCTCGAGGTGGCGTAGCGTGAATGGCGTGGGACAAGCTGAATCCTTGTCGGAGAACTTTTCCGGGGTCACCAATGTAGTAGATTTCTACCCCTACTATAGGCACAGGGTGAACACAGCTCTCCGGTAACACAGTTACAAGTTTATTGTTGAGCAGGACTCATACAAAGGTGGGACTTGGGTACACGTGGGCGAGTGGGTGTAGTGGCAAGGCGAGTTCCTGTAGAGTGTAGGCTGGAACAAGGTAGGAGAGGTGTTGACGGGTAAGAGCGGGAAAGCCAAGTGACCGGGGGAATGACCCGGAGAAAAGGGGTAGCTTGGTGATTAGTGAGGCATGCTGGGAAATACCAAGAGAAACGAAGCGGGAAGCGCAAGGAAAAGGAACGGGGACTATAGGAGAAAGGAGGAACTCGCCACAACATCAACGAGTTGTCCTGTCCATACATGTACCGAGGCACGCGATGTTCATAGACTCGAGATTATTAGGTGGAGAAAACGTGCGTATTTCTCGAGTCCATGAACACTGCATGTTTCGGTGTGGCGACAGGACTTTTGTCGCCAACTGTACGGAGGTGGTGGAAGTCACGTGAAGGTGGTATTGGGCCCTGGTGGGATGGGTGTGTGTATGTGTGTATGTGGGACGGTGTGGTGGGTGTTAAGGGGGAAGTTTTGTGTTGGCAAATCTGAAGCAACTGAATCCTCCAAACTATTCCAAGCAACAGAACACCATTATTTTTGTCTACTCTGTCTCCTCAATGATATTTTATACTACATGTAAGTGAACTTTCTTACTTGTGTAAGGTACTGGTGAGCAGGATATGGGCTGCAGTAGTAGGCTATGTAACCCACATCTAGAGAAACACATCATCAAATTAGAAAAAGTACCAAGTCTAAAAGAACTAAGCTATGAAGAAAGATTAAAGAAACTGAAATTGCGTTTTTGGTTTACAAATGTGTCACAGAAAAAGAAAAAATAGATAAGGAATACCTACAATGAGAGGTCACAGTAAGAAATTAATTAAAAGAAAAGGAGACAAAGATATACAGATATATAGCTTTCCAAATTGAGTAAGAGATCAATAGAACGCATTACTGGAAGAAGTGGTGGTGTGTGCCAAAAACATACAGACTTAATTAAAAGAAAAATATGATAATTGGGTCTTAAAAAATGGGACATTACGAGTTTAAATCATCCTGGTAATAGTAATAATAATAATAACCTGAAAACTAAAGTACTGTATGTATTACAGTTTGTAATTGTATTTCAATATTTACTCTTGACATTAACCGTTTTGGAACCAACAAATATTTATTTTTAGGTGGTTAACATACTCACTTTAATCCACTACTTTATTTAAATATTTAACAAGATACTGTATGTAGAATAAGGTCCTTCAAATGCTCACAATGACAATGTAAAATTAAAAGCAAGTGTTATTTAAATAAATACTCATTCTCTTATTCACATAATTTGGTGACTCTACTTAACTCTTACATTCAGTTAGTTAATGTTCCTGATGTGTTACTCCTTGGATTTATGTACTTCTCAATTGTTACACACTCCAAAGTTTTGTTATATTTACCCCAAACTCCCTCAAAACAGCAAAATAAAATTAAAGTCAAAATATTTCCAATCAACATGAATACAGTAACTGTATAAAACAGCTCAATATATTATACTGTACTGTACAGGAGAATTACCTTTAATTAAGGAGATCTTCACACAATCTAAACTATGAAATGTATATATAACATGGTACAGTCTGATTGATTCAAGTATTGTCTTAGTCAAACAACACCATTACTAGAAAAGTTTGGTGTTAGGAAATTAAGATACAGACAGTACTTAATTTTCTAGTTGTGTACTGTATATGAATTCCTGAGGCCAACTGTACTCTGAAGGCTGTACAAGGGAAGGGAATAATAGCTTTATAAATATTTTAAACCCAAGCAATTTCTTTTTTAACCCTATGAATGCCAGGGTTATAATTTGTGTTGTATTCTGACTAACTCTAGACAATCTTATTATTCACATCTACGTTTCATTGGTTTCGGCTACATGTGATTTTTCGGCAGCATATTATTTTTACATTCTTTTTATAGTTAATAGCGAGTAGATATTTGTCTAAACTTTTCCTAAAGAAGTATCATTCATTATCTTTGGGTATTGTGAGAATAATTGCAAAATCAAGTGTGTAACAAGACACTTATAAAAATGATGTGCTTGCCAGTTTACCTGCTATGCTTTTGATGACTAGCAAAGTAAGTTATCTGCCTCTCGCATAATAAAACAGTGAATATAAAAATGTAGTGTAACAATAATTCAACTAGTAGACTTAGTACATGTAGTGGGCTCCATTAACCCATTGCTTAAAACTGTAGTGTCATTTTCAATATTCCCATTTTTATAACTTGTTGTAAATTTTGTATCAAACAAATACTGTATCAAAGTAGGTCAAATTCATGCTTGGCCAATTAAACACTTTCACATCATAATCACATTGTGGTGCACTTTCTTAATTAAACCTCACATCACAATACTGCAACTGTTCCCTTTCATCTTATATTCTTCACAACATGTACATAATTACAGAACCTAGTCGTGGAAAGGTCTAGTATAATTTACGTTACCCACACTGAGAAAACTAAAAAATGGAGTGAGGGAGAGAGTGCAATTTTTCACTGTAATAAAATTGTACTTTAGTGTCTATGGTGCTGGGGTAATAAATGTTCACACTTTAAACCAAAACTTAATCTTTGAGTAATGGATGCACCACACAAGTCATGAAATAAAGATTTTTTTTGAAGAAGTCCCATTCCAACTTCATATAATTTCCGAATGAAAAGTAAGGTACAGTATTTACTTTTAAATTATATCTTAAAAGTGTGTTTAATCAGTCATAACCTAACTTCACATATTTCTTCTTAATCTGTGTTTTGATAAATACGTAGTATCTTTTATATTACTACAGTATGAGCAACAGTGATAATTAAAAGTATCTAGAATAATAATGTTGTTGGAATAACACTACCAATTTACCACATGCCCAGGAAAAATGTACAAAACTTCAAGAATGTGTTGCATTTAATATAATCTTGAAATATTTCACGAAGGCTTGTTTAACTTAATTTGTAGCAATGATTGAATGACCACTGACAAGAAAGAATCGATGTACAGTTGAGCGAGTAGAAAGTGCAAGAAAAATAGGAGTATTATGGAAATATCTGTCAGTTCTTTGTAGTTACTAAACCCTGGTATTTTTATCAATGAATCACTAAGACTTCATAGCCAATGTAAAGTGGTACAGGACTGACTGACTGACATTTTGAGTGGTAACCAGATGTGGCCATATTCACTCATATATTACTTGTACTTTCTACTTACTCAACTGTACATCTAGACACTTCACCTCTTATTGTCCATTTGATATTCATATAATAATCTCTCACTGGTGAATCAGAGAAGCTAATTACCTCGAGCTATGACTTGGTAACTGTTGTGAATTAATTCAAACCTTCACAAGAACTCTTTTGGCTTTGATTATATTAAACTAAGACTTCATTAACTTATGTACGTCCTCCCCTACACACCTTGAACACAAAGCTCTTGATATATTGCACAAATCACAGAGATTACTTACTGAATCATTTAACCCTTATAATAAATACGGCATAATAAAAGTTGGAGGCTGTTGATTCCACCAAACTTTGTCAAGTAAACAGGATACCTTAGCATCCTGTAGGTGTTCTTTTCTAGGACCAAACAGTTCAATTTCAACACTCATTTTTTCTGTTGAACAATTGCTACAAAGTTTAATTTTCATGTCCAAAACTGTACCCTGTACCTGTTCAATCCCAATGATATAATGGTTAAGGTCATTTACACTCACCTAAATTAACTGCAAATCAATTTTTTGTAAAGGTTCTGACCCTCCTCCTACCATACTGTATCTACTCATAAAACTAAAGACTGTATGTATTGGTAGGAAGGAATATATATATGATGACCAAACTACAATTTTTTTTCCTACAAATATATACAATCCACAATGTTAAAGTTGAAGAGTAATAAAGGTTAGATCTATGGCCATAACTTAAATGGAAAAAAGCACCTGAACACACAGAGAATTCTCATGGTTGTAGGTATGTATGGAAACCCTAGCTACCTGTTTGGCTATTTATATATATACTGTATACTGTTCTTCTCTTTCTGCCAAACCTTTCATAAATACTTAATATACATTAGTGTTAGTTTACAACTCTTATGTACATGAAAACTCGGGGATTTACTGCCCTAATATGCCTTTCACATCGATATCAGAAATGCATAGGACCAGTGTTGTAGGAAGAAGTTTAAGAATGAGTTAACAAATTGAAGGCTCTTGATTACTCCAACCTGTACCATAAGACAATTACTCCAACCTACTTAATTAAATATTCTAACCTGTACAAACATAATACATAATTTCTGACCAGAGTGTGAGGAGCAGAAAGCTTCGAATTACTTGTACTTAGTGAGACTGAGTTTACCTACACTGAGCAAGTCCTATTTATGGTCTAGCTTGGAGGAATCAGAGGTGTATAATTAGCAAAGATTGTGAAGATTTTAATAGCTAGGCTCATTCTAAAAGATAATGATAATGCTTCTGATAAGGATTGGAGGGAACTTTTAATATGTGGAATGTCAGGTGAAGGAAGGTTTTGGTGTCTGATGCAGGTAATATTTACAATAAACTTAATTTTACACTCATAAATTACAAGCACTTTTTACCATCATCACAATAAAAGCAAAAAGTAATCTTGTATAGCCTAACCCTCAGCAGCAAAAGTTTACTCTTTGTTAGGCAATGTGGTACCTGCAAAAATAATGGTAACGGGAAAAACAAATAGGGTGTGTGTGGTGAGGTAAAACTTCTTGCTTCTGACTTGCCCCGTACGTGAAACATAACCCTTAATCATTGCCTGTCTGTATGTCAAGTTAGGGGGGTTTGTTAAGTTAACCTTTTCACAACAAAGCCTCCACGAATTTTGTGCATTATTCGTGAGCTTATATTTTCTAAGTATACCTATAATAAAAATAGCGCAAGAAATTGATGTCTTCCGTCAGGCAATTTTTTTTTTACTATAGAAGTGAGCCTCAGAGCTATCAATCACTGGGACAATTCCACCTGGATGTGGACGTAAGAAAGCAATGATTTCGAGGACTGACAAGCTTTTCAAATGTGAGTGAGGTATTAAATCATTCTTCAACTACAGCTGCTGCACTCAGGAAAAAGTACCCACTACTCCTAGGAAATGTTACTGTTAGGACTGTGTGTGCTACACCGGCTGTAGAGAAAGGGACAATATATATTTACTCATATTATTCTTATATAGGCTTGTATCCAACATATCTATATTACCCTTTGACAATAATAGAGAGAAGTACAGTATAGCCCCACTTCCTCAGTAAATAGAGACAAGACCAAGTTATTACTCTGAACCTTGAGAGTTACGAGTAGTTTTCTTTTACCGTCACCATTAGTTTTGCTTCACCTCACAATTTAAACCCATGATAGTTGGACAAGCAAGACAAAACTAAAGTATATCAATACTGTATATTATATCCCACACCTTCCCCAAGCCCAGGCTGGTTAAGAAGTACATACAGTATTAAAGTGTACACAATGTAAATAAATAAAACATCACATATCAATGACAACCCTGAAGTTAATGAGAGGAAAATATATCCAAATTGCACTCAGAATAAAAAAAAAATATATATATATATATACTAAACTACCCAGACTAGAAAATACAACCGACATACTGTACTTGCAGTCATTACACATCATCAAAGAGACCTTTGTCTGGCTTGTGTGTACGAGCACGTGAATACTGACCCAAGCCACTACCCACACCACCCAGCCCTGAACCTCTACTACCAGCCTCTATGTCCCCCTCCATACTGAGCGAGGAGGTGGTGGTGCGGGAGGAATAGTCCATCATGCCTTCTGTCCCTCCCAGAAGCTCCAGTTGGGCTGAGTCGGAAGAGTCTTCACGCTTCAGTGGTCTGACTAGGTCCTCTGCCCGCTGACGTGCTGATCTGAAATACAATCTCACATCAATGGTATTGACTTGTACTGACAACTTCTACCATGGAAGAAATCTGTATATATAGATGTATACATATACACACCTATACACCTATATACACCTTCATACACCTTCATACACCATCCATACACCTTCATACACCTTCATACACCTTCATACACCTTCATACACCATCCATACACCTTCATACACCTTCATACACCATTCATACACCTTCATACACCTTCATACACCATCCATACACCTTCATACACCTTCATACACCATCCATACACCTTCATACACCTTCATACACCATTCATACACCTTCATACACCTTCATACACCATCCATACACCTTCATACACCTTCATACACCTTCATACACCATCATACATCATACAGTATACAGTATACATGTAATATGATTCCAATATACAGTACTGGATTATTACACAAGACAGAACATAATTATATTAAGTTAATGTTATCTTGTGTATACTGTACTGAAGAAGATACATAAATAGAATGTGCATAATAGAAACCCTGTGTATGGGCAATGTGTATTTGAAAAAGTTACTCCATCTATATCAACAACACACATACATAATTCATGTTTCTTAGTCGTGTCTAAATTATTAACTAAAAGTGTCACATTACTTTCTTGACACTTTGGCAGTTTTGGACGGGTATTTGTTATCTCGTTTATTTTCTCACCTTGCACTCTGTATATCTGGAATATATTTTGTTTAATATACTGTACTGTAGGGTAAAAAAATACAGATACAGTGCTCTCCCAGAATCGTATAGTATAGCATCCAGCTAGCCAGGAATCAATGAAGCCTTAAAATTGGTATGAAGTACAGGTACAGTACTGTAATAGATGAGTAAAGGACAGACCTCATGTTGACTATCTCACCTGTACATACTGGCTGAAGTCTCTCCACCACCAAACCTCTGAGTGAAGTCTTTACGTCTGGCAGCGTTGTCTTCCATTCTCTGGCGCCGCCGAGATTCTGTTGACATCACAGTACAGTACAGTACACTCAGGATAACATCATGCTAATAAGGCTGTAATCATTCTTTTTCATCCCAAGTTGTCACATATTTTGTACCAGAAGAATAATGACCCAAACTAATCCACTACATATGTTAACAGTTTGGTTGAATTATTTCCACTGCCACAATGTAAAATACTGTACTGAATTTGTCTAAACAAATTCGGCATCAAGTTTCAGAAAAAGCAATCACATAACCTCCTTAGCAGAGGTAATAAAAACAAACTACTACTACTGTAAGTTTACTGACCTCGACTGACAAGAGTCTTTCCCTCTTCAATAAGGTCTGTGGTGAGTTCATCATCACACATAAACTGTTGAAAGCCAAGAGCAGACAAGAGACGGGAGCCCAGACTATAATATGTAGCCAGACACAGAGCCACTATCATCATGGGGAAGTAGATATTGAAGCCATCACTGATTATCTTGATCACATCCATGTGACCCATTATCTGAAATATGAGCAGTGAAGCTGTTTAAAATTACAAACAATTAGAGATATTTAATTAATTTATCAATATACAGTACATGCATAATGGTTACAGAAATAAAGAAATACTTTGAGGTGAGAAAGTTTCCATTCTACATCTAGAATATAAAATAATATAGTAATCTCATGACACACCAGTATACAACCTTAGGAGAGAAAAAAAATCTGATCGTATTGAGTTCAACTTTTCCAGCTGAACTAGTGTGTAGGTACTCCCTTTAATTACATAGAGTTACATAGAATCACAGACCACAACAGACCTTACGGTCCACACGGGGTGATCTGATTAGAAGGTTACTGGTAGAGAATGAATATCTCCCCAGTGATAGTCGTAGGTAAGAATAGCAAAGTAGAAGGCTCTCTCCCCACCCTCCAATCCCTCCGGCCTGAGCCGTACTGGAAATAATTAAACCCTAATGAGCACCTGTGTGTAGTGTGTCTCCTCAGTGCGTTCCTGGATGGTGTGTGAGTCCATGTGGATGAGGGAGAGGAAGTTGAGACACATGGGTGGAGTGAGTCGACAGAGCATCATGCCGGAGAAGATGAGTGAATATTCATCTGTCTGGTGGTGAGGGGCCAGGTAGTACAAGTTGAGTACACGAATTTTGAAGAGTGTTGAGTATGCACACAGTGCGATGTATGCCATGGAGAGGGAAGAGATAACCTGAAACACCATACCATAAAATAGGAAGATAATAATGAAATACGGAGAGGGAAGAGATAACCTGAAACACCATACCATAAAATAGGAAGATAATAATGAAATACAGAGAGGGAAGAGATAACCTGAAACACCATACCATAAAATAGGAAGAAAATAATGAAATACGGAGAGGGAAGAGATAACCTGAAACACCATACCATAAAATATGAAGATAATAATGAAAGAAATACAGTAGTGTTTTAGCTAGCAAGTTATAAATAAAAATTATAATTATCACTATTAACAAGATCTCTTTTATTAAAAGCAGGAAGGTTATAGGCCGTGGAAAATTAAATCAAGAATATTTTGAAAACTACAATACCCAACAAAATAGGCCACACTCACATTCACTCCACTTTGCAAGCTAATAATAATCTTACTTACCCCCCCCACACACACACACAATTATCATTTACACAACAATAATTATTCATTGAGGGCTTCATAAATTGTCAAACTTAAACTGTGTTTCCTATCCAAGTCTATATTATTAAAGATGAACTAAAGAATTACCGTGCAGTAAATGACAATACCTCTATGGTGAAGTAGTCATAGCTGGCCTAAGTCTATATTATTAAAGATGAACTAAAGAATTACCGTGCAGTAAATGACAATACCTCTATGGTGAAGTAGTCATAGCTGGCCTTGGCAAGGTTGAGGAAGACAGCAAAGAGTGAGAGTGTTGGTGAAGTGCTGAAAAAAGTGAGTTCCGACCACACCACCACTAGAGACACCAAGGCGGCTCCTACAGCCAAGGCACGTAGCAGCCATCCTCTCACACGACAACGCCACACCCACTCTGACATTAAATGTACACCTTATCATTAACTCTCTAAGGGACACTGAAGGGATCATCAGAGCAGACAAAAGGTTCAACCAATGTAATGACAAATTATGGTGAATAAAAGCACAAGAGAGATAATCTTGTAACGTATAACAATGGCACTTCCATGAGGCTGTAAATTAACTATCATACAGGCATCACCTTTAACTGTTAGAACCCTTGATATGCACCTGAAAGATGTATAAGTAATTATCTTTGCTGTGTAAAGAAGATTAAAAAAAATTACCCAAGGTAGGAGTGTAGATGTAAGCAAGTACTGGATGTCTATGTAGGGGTGTGGAGTGTTTGAAGGTGGTGTCATGGGAGGCAGCATTACGGTGTGTGTCCTCCAGGGCCACCACTCCTTCCACTAATAGGCCCCACTGTGTCTCCACACGACGCTGGCACTGCAGGGCCTTCAGCAACTTTGTAGAATAAAGTAAGTTTACAGTAGTTAGAGACAGTAAGCAGAGTACAGTAAAACTCCTCAAACATAAACTTCTCTATCTTGAACCCTGTATATTTTGGACAAAAAATAAGACAAAATTCATGCAATTTAAAGTTCCTACAGTAGGAACTTCAAATGCGAAACTCAAACTAAGGCGTCAGTGACAATCAGTACCTAGGCCACCAGCCAGTATGGCATAAATGGTATTGCTGTTTATCTTGGAAGCATAATTTCCATTGATTCTACCTAATTTGTCTTAAATATAATATGCCATTAAGGTATGCAAGAAAGTTTTGACACCCACATTCTCATATGGCATGTACTGTATATGAATACTATATTGATTACTGTATTCCAGAACGAGGGTCGGAGAGATGATCTTAAAATTCTATTATGTGTAGAATCCGGATAAATATGAAAGATGTGGTGTGAGTAAATCTCTTGATCACAGAAGAAATGAGGCGTCAGAGGTATAGATAGATAGATAGCTTTTCTATAAGGAAATGGGGGGCCAAGGGTGTTAATTAAGGGAGGCACCAAACATACACAAACATGTTGCTTCACAAAAATGATACATTATTGTTCAGAAAAAAGACTCGCATAAGAATCCATCATAATCTATGCATTTTTATTTATTGTTATTTTCCACATACTGTACCTGCTTGTGGAGCCTGACGAGTGCTTTCTCCGAGGGTACATCAGCGTGTGGGGAGTCTGGCGGAGGGTGTCGCCTCACTTTGTCTAGCAGTTCTACAGGCACCTTGCTCTCTATTACATCCATGTGAGGCCGTAGAGGGTGTCCTGGACCCAGGCTACCTCCCAGTGCTCGCATGCTCTGAGATGGAAAATGATTGGTTAAATGTCCATAGATGCTATTGTTGTTGTTGTTGCAGTAAAGAAAAAATCCCACAGAAAATTATTAGGGAGCAGAGGGATTGATGTAGCAGAAAAGACAAGAGACCTGTGAAAGTTGCAAAGGAATGAATTGAAGTGTTAAGTAAAGCACCTTATCACATGGGCTGTTTTACCGGACTTAACCTAAACAATGGAGGAATGAACCTAATTTAACCTAACCTGGAGGAGGTCGTTGACACGCTCATTGGCTTCGGCTCGTTCCTGTGAGAGTTTTGCAGCATGGAAGTAGGAGTGGTGGAGTGTGTGGATGGTAGATGCCGAGTGCCAGAGGGAGCGAGGCACCTCTACCAGACCATACCCAAGAAGCAGCACCAGCCAGAACATACCCCACGTGTTAGAGGCAGAGGCAGCAATGGCACGCAGCTTTCCCCTGCCATTGTCAACACGAATATAAGGAGGTGTATTTCTTCATTAGACAATACAAAATTAAACACAGTCACACAATAAAAACTGCATCAATACAGGTATAAAATAGAGAGTGGGTCCAACAGCAACCCAACTTACATGGAACAGAATTAAGAGGTGGGAAAAAAATGTTCCAAACTCATGAAGAGAATAACAAATCAAAATGCTAGATCAAGAGACAGAATACAGGAGGCATCAAGGCTTTTGTTATACAATAAGAAAACTAGAATAATGGAAAATGTGAGTTCTATCACTAGTGACTAGACCATAGGGTTTTTTTAATATAATTCAAAACACTGAGAAAGATAGAACCTGTAAAACTCACTCTAAGTAACCAATCTGACTATCCCTCCAGTACCAAAGAGGATATCTGGATTATGATAGTGTGGATAGTGTATGTGTAGGCTAAGGAAGAGGTAGAATACATATGTTGCAGTTGAAGTCTCTCATGTTTGTATGTATTAGTGCCAAGTGTAGCTTCTTGAACCAGTTAGATGGTTCAGGTGTTTTATCCCATCAGTGGAAGAGGTTGAAGCCTGGCATAGTATAAGTACTTGTGAGAAAAAGCTAAGAATTCTGTGGGCTTGAGTAGGGGAATAAATGTGAAAATGGCCAACTTCATTGGATAATCTCTCCCCTTTTCTATATACTATATGTATGGGTATTATTCCTTTCTAACCCTGGATCTGAATCTCCCTTGTGAAATGAGTAATGTGGTTTTGAAGATGACCTCTAAATAAAGGTTTTACAGGAGATGGTTCTGAGGAGACATTACCATGGCTATCATTTTATCTATAAATATAAAATAAAATATCATATACAAAAGTATAAAAAGACTGGGCGTTGATGAGACTAAGGCAATGGATAGAGATAACTTGAAATGGATCATTGACTTTCTAACCTTGTATGAGAAAATCTGATATAAAGACAAAGATGAAAAACCTGATGACTTCTTCTCCACAGCCTCTCGCTTACCCATCCAGACCAGGATCTTTGAAGACAATATAGAGGAGAAGGATACCAACAATAAGTAGGTAGGACCCATAATAGATGGCATTGTCCACCACCGCTGACCTCAGCTTGGAAGCAAAAGTAAAGTCCCCTGCCTTAGTGTAGGACTGCATCAGAGGCAATATCAACCTGTAAAAATATACAGCTACTGTACATGTATGGAGGAAATATTAATAAAAATATAATACTGTATCCCATTTTTATGTGGGATTGATCTACCATGTCTCCATACCAATCCAGTATGGAAATGGTCCATATATGATTCAGTAGATGATGGTTTTAATTAAGGCTGGATGCCCTTCCTGATACCAACCATCCCTATTTCAGGGAAGGATACCGCTGCAGACAGTAGTCAACATCTTTGTCATCAAATTGTGGAAGGGTGAACATCAGATGTCTGTTTGGGCAACACCATTACCACCCATACATCTTCAATATTACTCAGTTAGATGTCTGTTTGGGCAGGACCATTACCACCCATACATCTTCAATATTACTCAGTTAGATGTCTGTTTGGGCAACACCATTACCACCCATACATCTTCAATATTACTCAGTTAGATGTCTGTTTGGGCAGGACCTTTACCACCCATACATCTTCAATATTACTCAGTTAGATGTCTGTTTGGGCAGGACCTTTACCACCCATACATCTTCAATATTACTCAGTTAGATGTCTGTTTGGGCAGGACCATTACCACCCATACATCTTCAATATTACTCAGTTAGATGTCTGTTTGGGCAGGACCTTTACCACCCATACATCTTCAATATTACTCAGTTAGATGTCTGTTTGGGCAGGACCTTCAATCTTCTCATATATTTACGGGTATAAGAGGACTATCCCTTAACATATCCATCTCTACTGCTTGTAGGTACTCTTGATATCTCCTATTCATGCCACTCACAAATTTCACATCTAAATGATTGTATGAGTATTAACACTCTTTTATACAAACCTCTTGCAGTTACTGTACTTAGCCCTATGATTCTCACAAGATATGGCATTGCATCCGATACTTTCCCCTGTCCGTTACTTTTAGCAATGTTTCTTGTTGGTTGGAGAGAATGGAAGAGACATACCAAGTGAGGACTTGTGAAGTCCAGTATACAATCCTCCAAAAGACAGGGAACACTCCAGGGGGTACAAAACTCCAAGGTCTGAGACAATGTGGCACTGGGGCAGGAGTAGTAGTAGTAGTAGTGGTGGTAATGTTGAGGTCATCACTTGTATTCAACATCATCATAACTCCAGTATTATTGTCAGCAATCTCACTTGCCCTCAGTGTTTCACTCAGTTTCTCCCTGCAGTTCTCATATATTGTCTGAAAACATATCACATTAATTATTACACAATGTTGCATTACATTCAAAGGTAGATTTCAGTGACAGGTTCACCGCTGAGAAAATAAATCTTCAGTAGGAAAAGCAGAATGAGAGCTAGAAGCATCCTCATATTTGAGTTTTTTTAATATTTCACACTCCTTAATCCATTAAATTTATTTTGATAAAACACACAGCTAGATAGATATGTTCTAACCATAAAGGTAGCACAAACTGAGATGAATGCTTTACATTATTTGAAGTAGAGTTTACAACATGATATACTGTATGTGCAGGAATACAAAACAACTTTCTGGTCCTACAATTATTTCAGTATTACCACAAACTGACTGACTAATTGACTTGTAGGCCTAAGGCTAAGATACTACAAGAACTAGAGTCATAATATTATACTGTAGCTTTGAAGGGAAACAGTTGATAAAGAACGGAAAAGTTTGACTCACAAGCAAAGGAACAACACCAAAGGAAATGGCAAAGGGAAGAATACGAAATAATAACACTCACATTAGACACATCGAGGGGGAGAATGAAGACTATGAGCATGGAGAAATACCAAGCGATGAGGACTGCCACAGTGACCAAGAGGTGATGACGGTACCAGTTGCCATACCTAAACAACACCACAGCTGCCAGCAGGAAGGTCACCATCACCTCCACTACTAAAGGACCCACACCCATCTTGCCGATCCACTTGTCAGGGGAGGTGGTGGGTGGAAATGTAGGGGTAGATGTAGATGTAAATGGGAGGTGGGTGTAAATGTAGTGGTAGATGTAGATGTAGATGGGAGGTGGGTGTATATGTAGTGGTAGATGTAGATGTAAATGTAAATGGGAGGTGGGTGTAAATGTAGTGGTAGATGTAGATGTGGATGTATATGTGGATGTATATGTGGATGTAGATGTAGATGTGGATGTATATGTGGATGTAGATGTAGATGTAAATGGGAGGTGGGTGTAAATGTAGTGGTAGATGTGGATGTAGATGTGGATGTAGATGTGAATGTAGGTATAAATGTGGATGTGATTTAGATGTTTATGTATTTGTTTATCAAGTGCAAAGTAGATGAGATGTAAATGTAGATTAGAATCAGATTTACTGCATTTGCATTTTCTTTTCAATGCAGATAAGAGTTACAATACAGGACTGCCTTTGCTACTGCACCTCCTTATATTGATACTGTACATGTAATATATATACATTACAGTATACACATGCATATCTTGCTAATAATGTTGTTCTGTTTTATTGGCTTTTCTTACTGTCTACATCTTCCTTAGAATGTCTTTGTATATTTCAACCGAAGATAATAAGATACATACAGTACCAATATTTAGGTAGATTGTTAAAAGACTTCAATCTCAACTACAACTGATTACATGTCCATAATTTATATACTGAAACTATTGGTACCTTCAAGTAACTGGTACTTACTGTAGTACTGTACATGTATATGAATTTTCTCTTAAAACTGGAATAGCATTTTCAAAAGGATCTTATGGCACATACTGTATAAATAATTATACTTGGTTTAAGTACAGCACAACTTGCTTAAAGAAGTTATCAATGACCGTAGTTCCGGACTAATTAAACATAAAGTTAAACATTCACGGTGCACTTCAACACAACTTGAAGACTTTATTCACTACAAAGAATTGCTCTTACTGCACTAGTGTAGGTAAAGTTTACAGTACCGGTAACAGGTTATATACCGTAGTGTGAGTGCAAAGTGAGTCTTTTTGTGCAATAAATGGCTTAGAAAATATTTGGTCTGGCAGCACTGGATCCAACACCACCAAGACCTTGCTGCTCCTGCTGCTGCTGCTGTTGTTGTCGTAACTTATCCTGGGCATTCTTCTGCATGGCCTCAAGTTTTTCCAGAGTGACAGACTTGAGTGGCATTAGTTTAGGGCGACAGAGAGCGAGGTAAGCAAAGTCCTCCTGATATAGTATGCCCTTACGAGGAAGTACCTCCTTCAGAGCTGAGGCTGAGGCTGTACCTGAGCCTTCACGCATCCTTGCACACCTTTAGGTTTCACCTTGTCTTATCCTAGGGAGACACAAACCAAACCAGACTGTTATATAACATCAAAAAACAATCTCACTTCAAATACCGTACATACAGAAACTAGAATTTTCATTAATGTTTTTTTTTTTCTTCTATGATAAATATTATATTCATCATAGATATAAAATAGGGTACATTATATATATACTGTACAGTGAAAGCTCCTTTATCCGGCATTATGTTAACCGGAAACTTCCTGTATCCGGCATTCTGTTAACCGGAAACTTCCTGTATCCGGCATTCTGTTAACCGGAAACTTCCTGTATCCGGCATTTTTTTCATAAAAAGATAAATATAGCAATTTGTATTAAGGTTTTCGCAGACGACTCATGAATTAAATGAGTCGTAAGCAAGGAGGAACCAGACCAGACCAAAACGGTAATTCTTTCAATACATACTCAAATTAGGCCTAAATTAGTGGGTAAAGGTAAAAATATTAAGTAACGTTAAATACCAACCGGTAATAGAGTAACTATTTACCTTTTATGGTTTATAATAAATCTCTTCCATAACAAGTCACACAATATCTAACGTTACCTTATAATAATTACCATCTTATTGAAGTATTATATATTTATCTATCTATATACCTCATTATATTACCATCTTGTTGAAGTAATAAAATTATATCTATCTACCTTATATTATAATTTTGAAGTATTATCTATCTATTTATTTACCTTATAAAATCATTATTTTGAAGTATTATCTATTTACCTATCTATCTACCCAAAAATTAAGAGGAATATAATAATAAACATTAAATAATCACCTTGAGTCTGGACGTGCCTGAAATAACAACAGACAACAAGACAGTAGCAGTCAAGGAATCAGTGTTGCCAACTCACCAAGTCTACTTGGACGAAATTTTCTCCAACTTCATCAACAGCTGCTGGCAGAATTTTCCTGTTTTTTTAATCTCAACTTTTACTCCTGAAATTATTATAGTGGTAGGCTTTTATCTTTTTTTTTTTAGTCGAACGGTTGGCAGAATTTTCCTTTTTTTTTATCTCCATTTTTACTCCTGAATAAATCCTAAGAAATAAAAGTGTGTGTACGAATTATTGTTGTCAATTGTAAATTTCGTCTGGTAGAAATTTTCCCCATTTACAATCTTTTTTATAAATTATACTTAGATTTTCCTGTGGATTTCAAAATTCCCTAAACCCAAGAAATTTTTCCCTGTATCTGGCAACACTGATTAAGATTCCAACTATATCTAATCCTACACTAGGGACCTTAATTTTATTCTCTTATTTTAAACTTCAATAAGTTATATATTAGCACATTCACAATTATACTTCACTATTTATAATAAACTAACTATATATATTGCGTAGATATTGATATATACTGAGTAAAGACATAAATGTATATATAAATAAAGTCAAGATGATATATTCTGTTATGTCATGTTGATCAATAATGACGTCATAGCTGAGTTGTCAGATCCAACACCCGCTCAATTTGAAATAACTTTTTATTATTATTATTATTTTATTATTATCTACATAGTTACCATCTCATCACAATAATAAATCCAGATATAAATTCACTTTCTACACTCCAGTACATTGCAGTTAAGGGGGTGCGGGAATAGGGGGACAGGCTTAGGTGGTAGCGGGAATAGGTTATACAGGCTTTCTACCCACCCCAAGCCTGTCTCCCTATTCCCGCACCCCCCCTAACCCCCCCAAAGCTTGAGGGGGGGAGTTGGGTGAGTCAGGGGGTTACAAGGAGTATGGGAGGAGCGGGAATAGGGGGACAGTTTTTTTTTTTTTTTTTTTTTGGGGGGGGGGGGGTTACGGGGGTGCGGGAATAGGTTACAGGTTTTCTACTCACCCCAAGTCTGTCCCCCTATTCCCGCACCCCCCCCCCCAAGCCTGTCCCCTATTCCCGCACCCCCTTATGCGTTTCATATACATAATTCACTCCCACCTTATACCCTGACGTAAATTCTTAACAAGACCGCAAAATGATGAGAGCATTGAAGCATTCCTCTCACCACTTTAATTAGCATCCATCACATTCTTCCGTAATCTTTCATCCACATGCAGCTACGTAATTTTTCTATTAGACTCTTTTGTTCTCCTCTATCATTCCGTTTCCTCCATGTATATAATTATACCGGTGTATCATCTTGTGCTCAAAGAAGGTGTTGGCTAAAAACAACCCCCTCTCAGCACTGAGTTGTTCGGCGGGTCCACGTAATCTAGACTGTTTTTGTTGTCAGATACGGCTTGCTCCAAGCCCGCTTGGTACCCCAAGCCGACGCTTGGACAACAAAAATACGACACAATTTACTGTTGTGGCCCTTTCTTTTACTCTATGTAGATGTCTGGAACATCCTGTGGCTCCTCCAGCAATAGCTGTAGTAGCTGCTGTACTAGCTACAGCTCAGTAAGACAGTAACAGCTAATCAACAGTGGGCCACAGTCGCTCATTATTATACGCTCATACTACACAAGGGTAGGGGACTAGGGGTAGGGGAGCAAGCCCAGGGTAGGCCACAAAACTCACGTGAAGCGAACAGGTCCAACTTTGCTTGACAGGCTGTTGTACGGCCAGTACGGGTGATTAATGTAACGGCTCAACACCAAGGTTTGTTTTTTTCTTGTCTTCTCGAGTTAAAATTATTAATGACTAATGTTTTATCCAATAAATTAACAAATTGTTATTAGCCATATATTTTCACAGATGTATTATCGTATTATATCCTAGAAATATCGCATTAAAATTAAGAATTATCGTATATCTTAGAGACGTTATCGTTTATCGTATCAAGCACTGATTTATAGTATTTATACGATAATTATTGTATATCTGGTCACGCTGATTTCCCCTAATATATATATATATATAATTTATAGCTTCATCTTCAGATTTTTCCCTTATTAATTCCTCAATAATTCCCTGTTTACAGTCTCTTTTGGTAAATATTTCCTGTTTATAAACTCCATGGAGGTATAATCCATGTTACTATTAATTGTTACTATTAATTGTTACTATTAATTATTACTATTATTTGTTACTATTAATTATCACTATTAATTATTACTATTATTTGTTACTATTAATTATTACTATTAATTATTACTATTAATTGTTACTATTAATTATTACTATTAATTATTACTATTAATTATTACTATTAATTGTTACTATTAATTATTACTATTAATTATTACTATTAATTGTTATTATTAATTGTTACTATTAATTGTTACTATTAATTGTTACTATTAATTGTTACTATTAATTGTTACTTTTAATTGTTACTATTAATTGTTACTAATATATTATTGTAATTAATAATTGTTACTATTAATTGTTACTTTTAATTGTTACTATTAATTGTCACTATTAATTGTCACTATTAATTATCACTATTAATTATTACTATTAATTATTACTATTAATTATTACTATTAATTATTACTATTAATTATTACTATTAATTATCACTATTAATTATTACTATTAATTATTACTATTAATTATTACTATTAATTATTACTATTAATTATTACTATTAATTATCACTATTAATTATCACTATTAATTATCACTATTAATTGTCACTATTAATTGTCTCTATTAATTGTAAAAATTTTACAGTGATGGTAATGGTAAATTATTTACAGTGATGGTAATGGTAAAATTTTTACAGTGATGGTAATGGTAAAAAATTTACAGTGATGGTAATGGTAAATTATTTACAGTGATGGTAATGGTAAAATTTTTACAGTGATGGTAATGGTAAAATATTGTGAGGAGATAACTTTGTTTTTACGTGACTTGACCTGACCTGGCCTAACCAATTTTCTGGCGAAACAAAAATTTTCCTACTGTCTTTACCATATTATATGTATATATCATGGTAATTCTTGGTAAATTTACAGAAAACCTGGGTTCACTATATTGTATATATTAGTATCATTATCCACTATCTTGGACCATTCTAAGACACTTTTCATCTATGGTGTTTCTCTCGGAAATGCCTAGTTTTTGAAATATGCCCCGTTTACAAACATAATTTGGATAACTAGTCTGACCTGACCTGACCTGACCTAACCTAGACCACAGCAGACTACCGGGACCTAACCTGGGTAAACTACCGGACCTAACCTGGGCAAACTACCGGGTATATACAGTGTAAACTATCATAAAGTGACTGGGGCAGCTCCTGTAAATAGAAATCGGAAAAAAATACAAAGAAAAAAAAAATACAATACTACGCTTATCTATTCACTTTCTACATCTTGCATACCACATTTTCTCCAAGAATTCTTTCACAGCACCAATCATTTCATCTGTGTTCTGCTCACACAAACCTAGCAGTAATATCATCCATTCTCTCCCTGTTAATTCCATTCCATCACATTCCATTTCAGTCAAGATGATCTGCATCATCTCTGTTCTGTCTCTCTCATACTTCTCACATCCCAGCATCACATGTTCTACCGTTTCATCCTCTCCTGTGTCACACATCTGGCATACCTTGCTTCGGGATTCAGACCATCTATAACTTCTTACATTCACCTCCATACATTGTGCTCTGGCTCGAAAGAGTAGATCACCACCCAGACTTCCCTCATACCACTTCACATACTCTGGACATTCTTTCTCCTTATACCATCCAAGAGTTTCCTTTTGTTCCATTTCATTTTTCCACTTTCTTAACCCCAGGCATTTCACTTCTTTGTCAATCTCACTTTTCCACTTTCTTGCATCCCAGTCTAGCCCCTCTCTATTCCTGCTCATTATCTTCCACTCATGCATAATTCCTCTAACTACCATACCATTCATATATACCATTCTCTCACACTTCTTTCCCCATTTGCCGTTTCTAATGTTCCACATATAAACTTTTCTTGCCAGTCTTGTATCCTCCAAGACAAGACAAATTATCAACAACTCGCCAGCCGTCTCCATCCGCTTCCATCACTACAGGGCCAAATATAAACTCCTATTTGGCCTAACAGTTTAATAATATAATAATTTCCGTGGTATAATTTTCTTGTGTAAATGAATGACGTGAGGTGTCCCAAATCACCTTCTTCACTCCAGAACTGTCGCCAGCTGGTTTGTAGAAAAATTATAACCGAAGGAAATATATCTCTTATCTTATCAACTTACACCATCATCTTCCTTAGCATTGACAAGTAAGTTTGGAGGAAATTGGCTGAAAGGGGAAGCATAAATTAAAAAGATGTAAAGTAGTTTCAGTGAGTGAGATGGTCCAACGTATCAAAACAATACATTGATCATAAGGCTTGGTGGTGGTGGTGGTGGGCGGTGCTGAACCCAAATATAATAAGGAAAATATTAGTAATAAAGCATTCTGGAGGCACCATTAGTACTCCAAGGAAAACATTAGTAAGCTATAGCATTCTGAAGGCACCGTTAGTACTCCAAAATAAATAAGGAAAACAGGAAAACATTAATAACCTACAGCATTCTGGAGGCACCATTAGTACTCCAACAGACATAATATTATCCACTCGGTGTAATAACAAATTAATGATACAGTTCAGAACTTCAGGTCAGACTGTTCACTCGTATTGTAATTAATGTATTATTTAAGTTATGTGCATTTCTATTCCCTGTTTCCGTGGCTCTTATTAACTATTAGCATTACACACACTTTTCCCGATGATACAACAACATTAACCTTTCATTATTGAGTGTTGCAATTACAAACCTCTAGTGTGTACAATTATTATCTGCCAGGACTGTACAATACAAGCAATCCAGTGTTCAATAGCCTGTTAGTACAAAAGATACTGTACTGTACTCTACTGTAACAAACCCAAGTGTACAACATACTCTTGGTTTAACAGAAAACATGCTTGTCTTAGCTTTATAATTATTACATATTGAAATTGGTGTTGTGATAGTGAACATTTTTCACATTACAACTGAACTAACACTCAGCAATAACTTGTACATCACATTAACACCTACATTTTCCTAATTTTTCATCTTGGGATCCCTGTATTTACAGGAAACTGTTCGTACTGGATTGGGAACAGCAGGTGTGTGGCAATATTATCTGGATGTGCAACTTACACTGATGTAGTACTGTTTAAATTAACTATATCCTGTGTATGCAGTACCGGGTATTGGAAGGCAGAAAATATGTGATAAGCATCAAACTTGCACTTTATGGTATTTTAGAACTTTGATGTATCAAGCCATATAACCAAGTACCATACAGTACTGCAGAGAGAGTATGATAAATTGACTCAGTACTCAAGTGACATATCTTAAAGGCAGCAACCACCACCAATACCATGGCAACTGTGTTTGACCAGTATGACTCTATGCAGCAGGGTGGGGTGGGGACCGGGGCAGGTGGCGGCCTCAGGCAGTCGGTTCTCGGCACCACCGCATTCAAGAATCAGAAGCTGGAGGAGGAGGCGGCCATATTCCTGATGGACCGTCGGGTAAACGTGTCTCTGCCTCACCCCGTCACACACTTAGTGGTGTCCAATAACCACCTTGTGTATGCCATGGCTAACAAGAAACTGATCCGCATTAACCTTCGGACGCCTGGCGGTACCGGCAACCTAGAAGATCAAGAAGTGGACGTCAGCAAGTTTGCCGTACAAGCCAAGATACACGGTCTGTTCCTGGACCCCACCGGACACCATCTCTTGATTAGCATCGTTAGTCGGGACGGAACAACACCGGTGGATACCCTGTACCTCCCATTCCGCTCCAGCAAACCCAAATCCACCACCAAATTGAAGGGCCATCTAGTGACTGCTGTTGGTTGGAATACAAGGAACCAAATGGATAGTCAGACTGGCCCTATATTGGTCGGCTCTGCGAAGGGGTTGATTTTAGAGACTGAACTGACTTCTGATGAGCGCATATTTCAGTCAAGCCACGAGGAATATTGTAAGCAAGTGTTTGACATTGGCAAGGATGGACCAGTGGCAGTGACAGCAGTGGAGGTACGCAGTTGTCCATCTGATGAGCAGAAGATTTTTGTCTTGTGCACAACCTCTGACAAATTCTATCAGTTCTCTGGCCGTGTGAAGTCCCTGGAGGAGAGACCAATGTTCATGTCTGTATTTAGTAATTATTTGGGCCTTCCACCTAGGTTTGTTGAACTTGCCAGCAAATGGAAAAACTCGTGGCTTCAGCTCTACCAGCCTCCTAATTCTCAATCTCCCAAACACTTTGCTTGGCTGTCAAACCAAGGTGTCTACACGGGTGACATAGACTGGAAAGGAGTATCAGATGACTTGACCAT
This sequence comes from Petrolisthes manimaculis, assembly GCA_034508575.1. NCBI lineage: Eukaryota > Metazoa > Arthropoda > Malacostraca > Decapoda > Porcellanidae > Petrolisthes > Petrolisthes manimaculis. The sequence continues at coordinate 85,066 of JAWZYT010001286.1, read as the reverse complement.
TAACAGAAAACTTCACTCAATCCCAGAAGGGTTTGAGGACAATGATGTACCATGTGGGATGATCGTATGTGAGTTTCATGTCTTTATAGTTTGGCCCGACAAGATACGTGGACTGTGCATTCTCAACAATCAAGTGGTGTTTGAAGGTACAATTCCTGATGAATGTGGGAAGCTCATTGGCATATCAAAAGACCCCAAGATGGGAACCATTTGGGTTTATGCAGAAAGAGGGGTCCTGAAATATAGAGTTGATAGAGAAGGTAGGAATGTTTGGCAGATTTACTTAGACCAAGGAAATTATGAGTTGGCCAAAAGGCACTGCAATTCAGACCCAAACTTACTGTCTGTGGTACTTTTAAGGGAAGCTCAGGACCTCTTTGAAAAGAAAGAATACCTTGAAAGTGCTAAGTTATTTGCAAAGACTATAGCATCTTTTGAAGAGATAAGCTTGAAATTTGTTGATGTAGAGCAAGAAGAAGCCCTAAACATTTTCTTGCATGAGAAGCTAGACTCCTTAAAGGTTAGTGAACAAACTCAAGTGACCATTGTAGTGATGTGGCTGCTGGAACTATATCTCAAACACTTGGGAAACTTGCGTGATGCAGGTAGACACACTTCACCACAGTACATTGAGTACAATGAGCAGCTAAAAATATTTCTTCAGGACCCTAAAGTTCGATCATGCATTACAAACAATGCCAGTGCTGTATATGAGTTGCTTTCATCACATGACGACCAAGACAATTATGTCAGTGTGTCACTCATGCTGAAGGACTATGACCGTGTGTTACGCCACCTGATGCGACATGGCCGTCACATTGAGGCCTTGGATGTTATGTCTGTGCGAGGGTCAGAGCAACTCTTCTATCAGCATTTCCCTGCACTCCTACAAGCAGTGCCAAGCCCAGCAATTGATGCTCTCATTGCTCAGGGTAGGAGGATCGATCCAATACGGCTTCTTCCTTGCCTTATTCATTGTCACACTACTCAGGGAAAAGGTGCTGATATAATGAAGTACTTAGAGTACTGTGTGGATAAGTTAAAGGCCACTGATGAAGTGCTACATAATTTCCTGATAACTCTGTATGCTGTGGAAGCTCCTGAGAAATTACTTCCTTATCTAAAACTTCAGGATGATGACAGCCAAAGTGTTCATTATGACGTAAAGTTTGCCCTGAGGGAGTGTATGTCTGTTGGAGAAGACCGAGCCTGTGTCCACATCTTGACCACAATGGGACTGTATCAGCAAGCTGTGGAACTGGCACTGAAAATTGACACTGCCCTGGCCAAGGCAACAGCAAACCGGCCCAAGTATGACCAAGAGCTGAGAAAGAAACTATGGTTAATGATCGCAGCACATGTGGTCCAGGAGCAGCAGGATGTGGCTCGAGCAATGGAGGTGCTGAGGGAGTGTGATTTAATCAAGATTGAGGACATCCTCCCTTTCTTCCCTGATTTTGTGACTATTGACCAGTTCAAGGATGCCATCTGCTCTTCTCTGCAGGAGTATAACCAACACATTGAAGACCTGAAGCAAGAGATGGATGATGCTTCGAAAGCCGCTGACAGTATCCGTAAAGACATCCAGAAGTTTAAGCAGAAATTTTCATATGTACACGCACAAGATCGTTGCTGCAAGTGTGACTATCCCCTACTGACCAGGCCATTTTACTTGTTTCCATGTTCTCATAAATTTCACCAAGATTGTCTTTCTGATTCAGTCTCAGATTATTTGAGTGATGTAAAGAGAAAGAAGCTCTCTGAGTTAAAGGGGAAACTAATAGCAATATCAAATGATGAAAGTGGAACAGCATCTGTGGGGCAATGGGGAGATAGGGAGCAGATCCGAGCTGAGATTGACAGCATAGTAGCAGGAGAGTGTCTTTACTGTGGGGACCTTATTGTTGCAAATATTGACACACCTTTCATTAGTAACCGGGACTGGGAGTTGACAATGGCTGAATGGGAATAGGTGACAATCGATGGTACAATGGTTCATATGCAAGAACATTCGTGCTGTTGACGATGGCTTGGTACTAGTACGATGACACTGTTGTTTGTCTATATAGACGTCATATTGGTACCACACTATTGTCAATACCACAAATGTTCTTGCACATTCTGTACAGTTTACTTTGACACCAGGAAAACACTGAATCCTGTAGTGATGGGAAGCAGTGTTATTGCCTCAGAGCTATTGGCATACACTCTTTACTGGGGAGAGGGTGGGATGGATTTCATGGTTTATATCTGTACAGGTGGCCTATGTTTCATCTGATTTACTGTGGCTATTCATTCATTCATATGTGCAGTTTACCAGATGATGTAGTGTATTGTAAACATGAGTTTTATGCAACGTGGAATGTGATTAGTGGATTTATTAACAACTACTGTACCGTAATAAATTCGCCATTCCTAGAAAATGATGTTTGGTATGTTAGACAAGTCAAAATAAAATTAATAATTTATCAGTGAATTGTCAGCCAGTGTAGAGCCATTAACAAAAGTGTACAGTACCGTAGCCTAGTTACCTTTTCTGACAAGTTCTGAATCATTCCGGTATATTGTGCTATACGCTTCACAGGCTCATGAATTGAAGTGCCAGAGAAGTTAATTATATTGCAGACTGGATATTGTAAATGATGAATGTGTTTATTTGATGATTAGCTTATATATTAGGCCTATCCTTTAAAAAGTGCTTAGTGAGGTGACAATGCTTTTGTTGGTGGGTGTACATTGTGGGGAGTGCATAAATACTATAATTATTCAGTGTGCTTATGTGAACCCATGTGTAAATGAGAGTTATTATGTTCTGAAAGGTCTTGCAGGCAGCTGTAGCAATGCCCGGTAATGATATAATACAAAATTTAGATTTAACAGGCATGTGGTGATAATGGTGAATTGGAAACTACAAATTATTCCAAACTTTGCCATGTGCTGTTTTTTGGTCAAATTTAGAAGAGTTGGTAGTCTCTTAAATTGTTAAATTTTTTATGGTGATAAGTAGAGACCCTATAATTATAAGATATATAGGGTCTCTAGTGATAAGGAGGCAGGAGACATGATGGATATTATTTTATAGTTGACTACAGTATATGGTTGCCTCCTCTCTAGTATTTCAAACTATTATTTCTCATCAAATTAAAACATGAGAGAATCGACTTTTGTATGGAGAGACTGTTACAGATTCCCTTCACCAGTTTTACTATAATTAAAAGACAAGAGTCATGTCATCGTTCTATCCAATGATTACTTACATAAGGCAAACGAGCTACTGTACAATGAAACCCCAACCACAGCTTTAGACTGAAGTGAATGGTTCATTATTTACCAGATGTACAATATTCACCAATCTTTTGTATTTCATGACTATTATCTTCCATTGTACTGTTTAGAATCCAAGGGTCACATTTATTGTGATTTATATGTAACATGAAGTGAAAATGCTTAATGGGAGAGATGAGGTAACTGTATCAATCATAACTCGCCATTAATATTCAGGATAGGCTATATAATTTTGCAAAGTGATTGAATGCATATGTATTTTTGCAAGTACTTTTTAGTACTATTACAGTATGCAGTAGTTATTTCATTGCTTGAATTATTTTGTGAAAATTATATGTGGAAATAAGGTTGCAAATGGCCGATCTTGAGTCATTTATAGCAAAACAAATGTATGGTATATACAGTAGTATCTAGGACCTGTTGTATCCCATGATTTTCCTTGTACAGTATATAGCCCATTCTCATAACTTGCTTTTATGCATAATACCATATAAGCCTACCTAAACAGTGATCATAGGATACTTCAAGTACCGGTACTCTGTTATTATATTATGGAAGGAAACTCTATGGGTCTGACAGATTGTTAATTTAATGTTCACCATCCCTAGGGATTAGAACTGCACTTCCCTGGACCATGACCCTGACCATTGTATGCAAAAATAGCCTACTAGAGGTGTAGATGATGTGGTGGTACCGATACAATGACTCTGTAGTGTGTACCATCAAGTCATCGTATCAGTACCATGTCATTATGAACACCACCAATGTTCTTGTATACGGTAATGCACTTTGATGGGTGAATCTCAGGTGGTAAATTGGTGCACTATTGATTCCTCCAAACTGTGCCAGGAAATGGATGTCTTCACTATTACAGTACTAGTAAGGGTTCTGTATGGTGGTACTGTATAGTGTTGGGAAGAATCTGTAGCCTTCTAACTTGCTCTACAGTGTAGCCTGTCTCCTTATTTATAGGGTACAGTAACTGGTTCCTCCAAAAAATGGCAGAAAATCACCACCAACAGTGAGGGAGCCTGTTGCCTGTTACAATTTTGAGGAAAAATAAAATACAAAGAAATAGTTCAGGAGCTACAAGCAGTTTAATGAGGACAGATGTTTTCTTATAGACAGTAGTACAGCACGTATGAATTCTTGCAAGCATTATCCTGTAATATACTGATTGAATTGATATATTTGTATCTTATATTAAGTACCTAATGTTGAAAATAATGTCTCATGATGAAAAGTTGTTACATAATATAATATTTTTCATTGAGGCACACAATTTGAAAAATTATTTTAGAAATACATGATCATGTTTATATTACTGGTACTATTATTATCTTTTATCCTTTTTCATATATTTAATGCTTTCAAAGTTGTACAGTAGATCCTCGATATAAAAAGAATAATAAGTTTATCCACCACTTCACATCTTACACTCAGTCCCTCAATGAAAACCAACACCAAGGGTTTTCCCAGGCTTCTGTTATTCATTATCAAGCAGACTAAGTTATTTACTGAGCCTGTGTTAAAAGGACAGTGCTTAATTTAATCGTTTTATACCAAGGGCCTACTGTAACTTGAAGATGGGGTGAGTGGATAGGGAAGGCAGAAAAGTAAAGTAAAAAAATATTTTTATAAACTTTCTACCTTGCTGAGGGTAATAAGGCTCGTAGGCAAATATATCCGTGGTGTTGAAGATGGCATGGTACTGGTGCGGTGACTCCATAATAGATACAGTACACTACAGAACTATCATAACAGTACCACACTCGTATAATATTATACATGTACAATAAATGTTTCTTGTACAGTATACGGTCCTAACACCTGTGGGAAATAGGCTAACTTTTGTAACCTGGATGACTGAGTAGCCTTGTGTGATGGGACAATAGATTACCATAGCCTACTGTAGGATAAAAACCCAATGTGATGAAGATGTTTACCAAAACTAAATGCTAATGTAGAATATTCACCTCACATTAATTGACCAATCTTGATAATGGACACTATAGTTTTGGAGAATGGAAAGAATGGATAGGATGTGTAACTATCCCAAAAGTAGCCTATTGTACTATCCAGAAACATAAAATTAAGCTTTAAAGGTGAAATTTATAAAAAATATGAATGAGATGAGTGTATAGTTGCACATATGAATTCAGTGCAATAATCAGATGGAAGATGCTTAAGTTTCTCCAGTACTGAGTGATTATATTGTATTTCTCTCTAATCAAAGTATGTAAGTGACTGAAAGGTTTTATAAGTGAGAATTCTAATCCTACAGGTAACTATAAAAGAAACTCGGAGATTAATATAGGTACCATAATGGTGGCAGATTCTGAAAGTTTTGACATGCTTCCTAGCTTTACAGAAGGTCTGATCTGGCCTCTTGTACTGACTGTTCTCATGGTTGGCGACAGTTTTCGTCAGTAAGGCTGTCATTGCTTAAATATTCGACATGTTTCACTGATAAGAAATAAATTTTCAGAACAATGGAAGATACTGAGGCTGCTCTTACCCTCCTAGATGGACTCAGCTCCAAGGACAGGAGGACATGCATTGAACTCATGATCAAACTGTTGGGAAATGTGGTCAGGCATCCAGATGATCCCAAATACAGGCAAGTAGGAGTTCCCTGTGGTGTTGTGATAAAGCTCATGATTGTCACTCATCTGTTTCTCCAACTATACTTTCTCCTTACATTTTGTGTGGACTAGAGACCCTACATAATCATAGGGTCTCTAGTATGGACAATGCAAGACTGTCCATTCAAAACAATCTTATGAACAATCGCAATCTACTGTCGCACGGTCCTAGAGTTTCTGAATTGGATCCAAGATGTGTCATAGCCTCCTTAGACACATAGATATGAATCCATTCACACCAATCATATAATTATATTAACCATCAATATGAACATTGTCATAACATTTTCTATTACTTTTATATTCATATGGCATTCATATTCATCTGACTTACCCGTGAACCAATTTCAGAAGAACACTTGATCCTGTCTGTCTCATTCTTGCTGGAACTGGTTTCAGGAGAGATTGTCTTGTTGGTGGATTGTAAGATCTCTGATTCCTCCAAACTATGCCATGAAACAGATCCATTATTAGTATACCATTGAGGGTGTCTGTTTCCTGGCATAGTTTGGAGGAATCAGAGCCCTTCCAATTAATGAACAAGAGAATCTATCCTTAACACTCCATCACGCTCTGCAAAGCAGACCTGGACATTATACAGTACTTACTATGGCTCATGTACTGGGGTGTGGGATGATATAGCCTATTACCATAATGGGGGAGGGTTTTTTTGTAATAATTGTTGTTATTATTGTTGGCAGGTCATTGAAGGTAACAAACAAAACCTTCGTTGATGCAGTGTGGAGGCATGATGCAGGACAAGCAGTAATGGAGGCATCAGGTTGGCAGGTGGTTGGAGACAGTGTACAGTTACCACCATCTTTTGATCCAACTCCATGCCTTAATGTTTTACTCTCTAATAGGTGAGGTGCACAATACACTACATGTATTTTATAAGTCAACTGTGAAATAAGCCAGTAGTTTTTTGCTGTTATATTCTATATCTTTATATTAAACCAATGCTTGATATTTTCGTGAAATATATAACCAGCTTGACTTTTAAATCTGTTTTGAATAGGGATGTAAAGCCAGCTGCATCAGAGTGGGTGGAGGAAACCAAACATCTGGCCCTCAAGTCACCAAACACTAGAGAGGAAGAACTTCATGAGAAAGCCCTCAAGGAGAAGGAGAAGGAGATAGCTGAGATGAAAAAAGAAATGGTGAGTTGACAGGTGTGGACTTAAGTTATGTTTCCTTTTTTTATCGTATGTGTACTATATAGTTATTGATGAAAGTTATATTACTCTCTCCCTTTTCTACACAGGAAAGTTATACAATTGACCTTTGATATAACACAAATCAATACTTAAATCCACTACTTCATTTTACATTCACTCCCCCATTGAAGACTACCAAATGTATTCCCAGGCAGGCTTCTGTTATATATTTCTATAGTTTATATGATTTACTGAGTGTGGGAAATGATAAATTGTTAAATAAATATGTTTTATTATTATGATGCATGCAGTGTGTAGGGAAATAATTACTGTATTGCATTTTATAAGTATGACATTGATTTTTTATTCAATTAGAATTACTGTAGTTTACAAAAGACTTAATTAAGGGGAGATTATTTTGTTGGTAAATTGTAAGGTCACTGATTCCACCAAACAATGCCATGAAAAATATCTCTTATCAGTACAGTACCATTGAGAGTGTCTGTTTCCTGGTATAGGCTAGTTAGGAGGAATGAGTAGCCTTCCAATTTACCAACTAGAGCATCTCCCCTTAATCCTGCACATGCTTCTCATTAAACAGGCCAGGAAAAGTGAAATAGCTCGACAGGTCCGAGAGGAACACCGCCTGGACATGGAGTCACGGCGTTATCACAATGCAACCCAAGGAGAAGTGAAGCGTTTTCATAGTCCGGCCAAAGCTGAGCTTTAAGATAAGGAAGGAATGTGGGTGAATGAGTGCAATTTCTATTAAGGAAACATTGAATTTTCACTAGTTTTCTTTGCTCTGTAGATTATGGGTTGTATTATGGAACTACTTCTTAGAGGAAAAGGCTCTTTGTCACACAGTATATATTATTGTGCAATATGAATTGGTTCTTTGTCACTCAGTATGCATTATTGTGCAATATGAATTGAGTGATGAAAATCCTTTTCCTCAAAGTAGAAGTTTGATATTGTGACCCTACATGTCTAGAGATGGAAAACTCCTTCAAAGCTCTTCTTCAGTTGCTTCTAGTACTGTTGCCTCTGTACCTGTTGTGTATCCTAGTCTGTTTTTCTGAATCTGATGGCAAACACAAGCTATATATATATATATATATATATAGCATGAAGAAATACAGTACTTGTTTCCACCACTTCATTCTCCACTTTGTCCCATATTTAAGAGCCTCAAAGATTTTTGAGGCATTATCACCATACTGTACAGACTAAGACAGTGATCTACTGAGTCTGGGTTAGAACAGGATTGTTTTATATGTTAGAATTTGTATCAAGAGTCAAATATATTTGCAGATGATAAATGTTACAAAGGTAAGTCTGGTTGGACAAAGCTTGCCACTCATATGATAGGAGCCACATATATAGGGGACAGGCTTTTTACCCACCCCAAGCCTGTTCCCCTATTCCTGCACCCCACAAACCCCCCCAAAGCCTATCCCCTACTCCAGCACGCCCTTATTAATAAATTACTGTACCACCATTTGGATTTCTGCCGGCATTCTTACCCAGCTTCATAATTCCCATACTGAATCATATGCTAATGGTAAAAGAGTGTTAGAAGTAAGAAGGTATGTTTACCAGTCAGGTGGGAATTTATTGTTATTTGATTTGGGTATGTTGTGTGACAGACAAATGCAGCCAATAAAATAATTATATTGTAGCTTAAATTTATTCTGTACTGTAGTTGTAATGGTAGAATTTATATTGTAGTCATATTATTGTAAAGGTTAACAAAGTACAATATAAACATGGGCAGGGACACCATAACTGAGTATGTATTTTCAGTAAATTATAACTACAGATCTGGTACTTTAATATGTTGAACCTTACACTATCTTACAGAGTAACTAATGTACTTACTGTATTTATTGATTTCTCTGTACAGTACTAACTTATTTACTGACTAACTGGATTTTCTGAGAGGGGCATATGCTTCATGGGATCCATACGGTATAGTACAGTAGGTCCGTTGGTTTTTTTCTCTCAACTGATCGGTGTGACGTCACAATGTAAACATTCACCATGTTGGTAGACTGGCAGGGTTGCCATTTGGTATTTTTCATTACCAAATCAGGCCCAATTTATAGTAATGAAAAATCTGTTTGGTATTAAATAATTTGATTTGCCATTGGTTCTGAAAGGTGAATTGTCTGCTGTCTTTTGGATTAACTTACAGAACTACAAAACCTTCATCTACACAATGTAATGGCTACTGCTATTTAAAAGTGGAGATACTGTATTACTCCTACTATATATCAAATGTACTATATACGATGAGTTTAAGGCTGCCATTATCTCAACCCATGGCATGATTACACAACAATACCTCAGGGCATTGGAGGAAGTGCAGCTGAATGGGCATCGCCCCTCCAAAGTGTTGCGACTCATGCAACAGTTGAATGAAAAAGCCTCAACGTCCTCACGCCACCAACGCCAATGGATGTCACCATCCCACCTACCTCCATACACCATGTCATACACCCACTACCACACCACAGCACTGGCAGAACCCTGACTTCTGCACATACCATCAGAGGTTCGCCCATGCTGAACGCAATTGCAACCACCCATGTTACTTGGTGTTTCACCGCCAATCGCCGTCCTGCCAGACCTCAGGGAAACAAATAAGGCGGTGGCAAGACGATGCCCTCCATGCTACCGCCTACTAAACGACATTCAACTCAGGGCCACGCACCAACACACCTACCCTACAGCACCATCATGCTCAAGCACCACCTCCTAGCAGCCACAACACGTCTGCAACCCTCACCACCACTCCACTACCACCTGTCGTGCAACTAGCCACCAAACCTGCACGTACTTCTCACGTGGGTGGAGGACCTAAATTTGGGGGACAACTTTTTCATCAACTCTGGAGCTGAGGTTAGTGTTCACTAGGTATACCACTCTTAGATCCCTGATCTATTCTTAGCCGGTCAGATATATTAATCCTCGACCCAGGCGGACCTAAGCCATCCCTAGGACCATGCCTACCTTCAGCTAAGCCGCTGTGAGCCCCGTGGGGACAGCAGCTGTTGTCTCCACTCCCTGGTTCAGACCAAATATAAGGGACATCCAGCCCTGCTGGGTCACTCACTTCAGCTCGAGCACTGGAAGAACAAGGTTCTTGCCCGCTGTCGTCCCGCCTGCCGCCACACCACCTAGCTGCCCTACATCTACCTGTGTTCCCGTTCTGATCATACGGTTAACCTCCTACCTCCAGCCGACTCTCCTGCAGCGACTACGGCTCCTCTACGACACAGCACAGCACAGCACGGCACTCCAGCATACTACCATTTTTTGTGTGACTTTAGTGTACTACGGTACCAATAAACTGTATCTTATATCTTAGAGTTTGTTCACCCCGGGTAATGACGCAAGGTCTTCATTGACGTTATAATTTCCTTAACGTTATAACAGTAGAATGCTTTAGTGTAACCATTTGACTTTGTTTCCATTAAAATGTATCACCTCTGAGTGTCAGAGTGGTAATTATAATATTATTCATAAAGACTAATTACAAAGGAATGGAGTAATTAAAAATTGTAAATGATATTATCCTCTTCATTGTTGAGTAAAAATGTTACAAATGACATAGAGAGTTGTAGAAGAGACATTTATTACTGAGTGGACTGGTGTTGGAAGGTAAGATGGTGGTGGTTGTGTCCAGACTCTTGTTAATGATAAGAGCTGTACCTGTAAGAAGGTTTGTAGCTGTATCTGTATCTGTATGGATAACTTGGTTCAGGTTCTGCATCAGCTGACCTCTTGCCATAAGATTTGTGAGGGTGATGGGACACATAGCTATGGGAAGCTTCAGGCTCTGGGTCAGCTGACCTCTTGCCATAAGATTTGGGATGGTAGGAATAAGAGGAAGGGTAGGAATAAGAGGGATGATAACGGGATACATAGCCAGGCTCTGGGTCAGCTGACCTCTTGCCATAAGATTTGGGATGGTAGGAATAAGAGGAAGGGTAGGAATAAGAGGGATGATAACGGGATACATAGCCAGGCTCTGGGTCAGCTGACCTCTTGCCATAATGTCTGGGATGGTAGGAATAAGATGGACTGTAATAGGTCACATAGCCAGGGTCAGCTTCAGCCTCGGGTTCAGGTTGAGGTTCAGGTTGAGGTTCAGCAGACCTCTTGCCATAGTGGTGACTGTAGTACCGGGGTGTATAGTGGTACCGGTACCCGGAGTGTTTGTACCCAGGCTCCGCCTCTCGCTTCTCTACATCAGAAGCGCAAGCGGCAACAGCCAGACACACAAGGACCTTTGTAAAGGAAGAGTTATAGTACCAAGAATAATATATGTTGTTATAAGACTATAACTAACAACACAAGAATAATATATATGATTATATCATTGTTGTTGTTGTAACAATATAACCCAACTGTTGTTGTTGTAACTTACCAAGAGCTTCATAACTGAGTGAGTGTTTTTGCTGTGGCCACAGCTGAGTGAGTGTGACTGGTACCAGTGACTGCTGCCTTATATACCTTGTGTGTGAGACACTCCAAGTGTTATAACCTTGAGTCTACAGCCACATTGGTTGTTTATTTATGATGTCACCAAGGAGGTGTCGCCTCACTACCACTCAATATTGTGCAAATACAAATACACTAATATTCCCAAGTAGTATTGCAATCAGTAAACAAGTTTGTTAACTAGTATTACCTTGTAACATTTCCTCTTGTCTAGAATGATGCTTTTATCACAAGGTGTGTTGTTGTTGTTGTTGTTGTAGGCAGGAGACCACTGACCACACCCAACACTACACCAGCCACGCCCTCATCTTTCTCCTTCTTCCTTTTGTATTTTTTCTCCTTTTAGCACAGGTCTCTTCGTTTGGTTCTGTGTTGGGTCTCTGTGTTGATGGACGTTGGTATTTAATCATAACAAAATATGATTACATATACTGTGATAATTATAGTTGCATTTATTTCATCCCAGACAAGAACCTTGGTATTTCCAACACTATTGCTATAGATAATAATGGACGTGGTGATTGTTGAATTACTGTACAATGAAAGGGGATCATAAGAACTAAGTGTATCTGCTTCAACCTAGACAATGATTTTAGTATTTGCCACACTATAGCTATAGATAGTAATATACGTGGGTATTTAATAATAATAATAATAAATCACAAACAATATATTACAATTGTTTCAGCTCATACAAGGACCTTGGTATTTGACACACTTTGGGACTGTTTAAGGACTTGCAAGTGATTTGTTACCGAGGCGACACTGACTGGTGGTCACAACACAACACAACACAACACTCACAACACAACACAACACAAAACACACTCACAACACAATAAAACACACTCACAACACAATACAACACAACACAAAACACACTCACAACACAACACAACACACACTCACAACACAACACAACACAAAACATTTGACTCCCAATGTTGCAGTGAAGTATTAAATATACCAGCTGCATCATATTATCACGTATCAGCTTTATCTAATGTTGTAGTGAAGTTCTTTATGTGGTCAAAATGTAGCAGCTGCATCACATCACTTATCAGCTTTAGTCTAGCTAGGAAATAGCAAAATAAAGAACCCCTTGCTGTAGTCAGAAAATTAAGGGACCCCCGTGCTGTAGTAAGAAAATTGCAGGTTAGCGAGTCCTTCAAACACTGCCACGAATCACTACCTATATTGAAGGAGCCTGTTTCGTGGCATAGTTAGGAGGAATCAGAAGCCACCAAGTCTCATACACAATCACAAGGTCCTTAATTAAAAACAAGATCATTCGGAGACCTCATGACACCTCCACCATTAGTAAACACTCATTAACAATTTATTTAGTCTTAATTAACAAACACGTTTCACCTTCAACAATCAGTTCTAGTAAGTTTCATGGTTGTTAAAGTTATCGTTTTGCTTCGGACTTGTTGTGTTGTATATTTCCTCGTGTGTGTGTGTGTGAATAATTTCTGGAGAACTAAACTTTCCCTAAACAAATATGTATTGAATAGATTGCTTGATTGATTGATATTAGGACCTCAACAGCGAGGTCATATTGCACCATATATATACTGGAGGTCAGAGGTTATAATATTAGTTATTTGTGCATTTCATGTGACTAAATGAATAACTGATTACCTAATTAACTCTAAAACACATTCCTTTACATACATTCCTCTGACTAAATGAATAACTGACTACCTAATTAAATCACTCACACATTCTTTTACACTCTAAACTTAACCTAACCAAACCTAACTTATCCATAAATATGTACAGTCTTGGCATTTAGTCCTTGATCTGGGTGTAAAAGATAAAAGGGAAGTCTAGTGAAGGATTATGTGCCACGACTGTATTAGAGATTATGTATTAATGATTTATGCATTTCCTGTGACAAATGAATAACTGACTATTTTATGAACTCATTCACACATTCCTTTACACACATTCCTTTGACTAAATGAATAACTAATTACTTCATCAACTCACTCACATATTCCTTTGACTAAATGAATAACTAATTACTTCATCAACTCATTCACACATTCCTTTGACTAAATGAATAACTAATTACTTCATCAACTCACTCACATATTCCTTTAAAACACTAAACTTAATTTTAACCTTACCATAAATATGTACTAGATATTATGTACGGTAATAGTTATTTGTGATAAATAGAATAACTGGGTAAGACATTAATCCACTACCTGACTTCCTCACACATTCCCTTACACTGACTCTTGTAACTTACCTAACCATAAGTATGTATTGGTTATGTGTGTGACTAAATGAATGACTAACACACACACACACATACACACAGACACACACACAGAATCACTATTTTACATACTCTGAAATTTACCTAATCATAAATATTGTACTCTAGGTTATGTGTGTGTGCATTTCCTGTGACTAAATGAATGACTAACTAACACACACACACACACACACACACACAGAGTCACCACTTTACACTTTCTGAACTTTACCTAACCATAAATATGTACTGGAGGTTATGTATTGGTTATGTGTGTTTGTATGCATTTCCTGTGAGTATATGAATGACTAACACACACACACACACACACACACACACACACACACACACACCAAATCCTTAAATAATTTACTGGAGGTTATGTATTGGTTACGTGTGTGTAGGTAGGCTATACATTTCCTGGGACACACACACTGACTCACTCACTCACCATCCACGTTTACATTCCCTGTAACAGCACCACTCACCAGAGGCCAGAGAAGGTCGTAAAATTACACGTCTAACCGCATCTATTGGTTGCACTCTCTGAACCTAAGTGACGTGGTGGTGGTCGCACGGTCTCCTCATGTAAGCCGGATTTTAACCCAAGAAGGTGCCATGTCGTTCGTTGGTTTTTTCTTTCACTTCTTCAAGACTTAGTTAAGGTGGTTGGTATCTCTTTTTTAATTTAAGGGACCCTGTGATGTAGTCTGAACATTGGAGATAAGTGTGTCCTTCAAATAGTGCCACGAAACACACACACACTCACACACACACACACACACACACATATATAAGGAAGGAGCTTGTTTCGTGGCATAGTGGGGAGGAATCAGAAGTCTCCTATTTTCACACACGATCACAGGGTCCTTGATTAATTAGGTTGCTGCATTATGACAGGTGTTGGGTACAGGAGGGATGAATATAATAATACACACTATACTGCCTATAGCTAAGTAATATAAATATAACATAATACAATATACCACTGTACAGTCGGCGGCAAAAGTCCTGTCTCCTCACTTGCTTCACCGAGCCACGCAATGTTCATAGACTCGAGATTATTAAGGGGAGGATATAGTGTTGGTAAATTCGGAGCAAATGATTCCTCCAAACTATTCCAAGCAACAGGCCATCATTATTTTTGTTCCTCTGGCTCTGTTTCCTGGTATACTTTGGAGGAATCAAGGCACTCCAATGTACCAAAAGTATACTCTCCCCTTAAGTGTAGAAAAATGTGCGTATTTTTCGAGTCCATGAACACTGCCTGTCTCGGTGAAACAGGTGAGGCGTGTGACACGACTTCTGACCCAGACTATACCACTCAGAATTATTATAGTCATGAATATCCGTCTGTGGTGTTGATGAAATTAAAGTGTGTTGTTGTTATTATCTATACCAAGACCAATAGACTACAGTAGTTATTCTATTGATCTTGTTGACCTATACAACAATGGCTGCATGTATGTGTATTGTATCTACAGAGTCATCGTATTTGTAGGCTATTATTATATAGACCACCAGATTGTCAATACCAATGATGATTCTTGCCTATAGCTATACGAAAGGACGACCATTACTTATTTAACTTAGTCCTGTATGCCATTTATATATTTATTGTGTACCTTAAATCTTCTGTTATTTAGTCCTGTATACCATTTATATATTTATTGTGTACCTTAAATCTTCTGTTATTTAGTCCTGTATGCCATTTATTACTTGGTCTCGTATGCCATTTATTTATCGTACCTAAACCTTCATCAGTCTTTTTCTGTGTCAAAAGTATCGACGGAAAATATAAACGTTTCTTTCGTAATACTTCCGTGAAAGCTTTGAAGGGCTCAAACCAAGTGACCTTCTTTTACTCCGTGTTTAGAAATAATCCCCGAGAATGAAAAAAACTCGTAATTGTACAGCTTTAAGGGACCCTGTGTTGTGGTCTGAAAATTGGAGATAAATGAGTCCTTCAATTATTGCCACGAAACACTACCTATATAGAAGGAGCTTGATTCGTGGCATAGTCAGAAGGAAACAGAAGCCTCCAATTTTCCTACACGATTACAGGGGCTTTAAACTGAACAATTCAAGGTTTATGGTTGGTATAGGTTTTTTACACACACACACACACACACACACACACACTCACACTCACACTCATACACACACACACGGTGCATTACTATAAAACACATATGCACACACACACACACACTCATATACACACACACACACACACATACACACACACACGGTGCATTACTATAACATACATACACACACACAATGCATCAATATACGAGTACACACACACACACATACAGTACATAACTATAACTCATCGCCTCATAATTCACACACATATATTCAGTATGAGTGAGATAATAATATGAGTATTGTCACGGTAATATTACTGTTTATATATAGTGTACAAACATATACCTGTAAAGCACTCGAGGACACTATATAAAAAAAAAAACCTCAGTCTTTTGTTACAATAATTTACAGCTAAGAATAGTATCATATAACACAAGTATAAGTATAAGTATATAGGTGTATAAGTATCAAATATACATGATACTGATACTGTTACTATAATTCTAGGTCACTCAGTTTTTTCACTATAATTTACAGCTAAGAATAGTATATAATATCATATAACATTTTGATGGGTTACCAACATAAATAAGTATAATTTATGCATGTAATCCTGACTAATTTATGTAATCCTGACTAATTTATGTAATTCTGACTAGTTTATGTAATCCTGACTAATTTATACATGTAATCCTGACTAAATAATGTTACTAAGACACTCGATCTTAATTTTTCACTATAATTTGCAACCAGTATTTAGTAGCATAATTATATATATATAGTAGTTACTTTTTCTTCCTTGACAAGTTTGAGAGATTTTAGATTTAAACATTTATTTAGCCAGAAAACAGTTACAAAATATTATGTATATGATAGACATAAAAAAAAATTGTCCCTGCCTTGTGAGAGTATTGACTCTCTTGAAGGCACCTTAATTTATACACTCGAAGCAAATTATTTATGTGAAGTTATTATCCTAAGAACAATAATTGATTTATGGTGATCGATGCAAGTGTTTACATACATACATAATTATACAAAAATACATCAATTATTTACATCCTGGCTAGAAATACTAAGTGATCAGTACAATTTTAGTAAATAAGATTTTAAGGAATTCTTAAAACTAGTACAGGACTGACTGTTCGTCTCTTGTATTTGGAGGAAGTTTGTTCCAGATTTTTACACCCTGGTATCTGATAGATGTTTGTGATGGATTAGTATTGCACATTGGAGTTACTAGTGTATTATGATTACGTAAGTTATATCTTTCATTTGCACTAAAATGAAATAATTTTACAGAATTAGGATTAGTAAGAGACTTATATACGAAGATTGCACTAGTATAGATATTAATGTCGTTAAATTTGAGAAGTCCTAGGTTTTTAAACAAATCATTGGTATGGGCAAATTTATCTTTGTGTGAAATGGTTCTAACTACCTTTTTCTGTGCTATCGTTACTCGAAGTAAGTGAGTCTTATTGGTAGCTCCCCATATTGTGTGGCAGTATGTAAGAAATGGGTATATTAGTGAATAGTATATTTGCTTTAGAGCTCCTATATTGAAGTGATTTCTAGTTAGGTGAATAATTCCGCACTGCTTGTTTAATTTATTACTTATGTTGTAGATATGGTTTCTCCAAGACAGCTGTCTGTCAACCTCAACACCAAGAAACTTTGTGCTTTCCACTTTTTCAATGATACAATGTCCAATTTTAATAGGTTCAATATTATTTGGTATATCTTTATTTCTATGAAACAGTATGTAATGTGTTTTATGAATGTTAAGCGTTAATTTATTGGATGTAATCCAATTCTTAACTTTAGATAATTCATTATTTACGTTGAGAATTAAAAAGCGCAGATCATGGTGACTGGCGTACAGAGTGCTGTCATCGGCAAATAAAATGAATTTAAAAATTGTACTGGTGTTGACAATGTCATTAATGTATAATATAAAAAGCAGAGGACCAAGTATGGATCCTTGGGGAACGCCGTAGTTAATAATTTGTAGATTAGATTCATGATCATTGTATAATACATATTGTTTGCGGTTACTTAAGTATGATTCAAACCATTTCTTTGTAATTCCTTCAATACCATAGAGTTCTAGCTATTTTAAGAGAATTTTGTGATGAACATTGTCAAAAGCCTTGGAAAGGTCCAGGAATATACCAACTGAATATAGTCTGTTATCAAAGGAATTCAGAATATCTTCTTTAAACTTAGTAAGAGCTGTTTCCGTTGACATACCCTTTCTGAAACCATACTGGTCCTCAGTTAAAATGTTATTAACATTACAGTAATCTAATACCCTATTATATATGAGTTTTTCGCATATTTTACTCATGGCTGGCAGTACAGATATAGGACGGTAATTGCTAAATAATTTCACATCACCAGTTTTAAAAATAGGAATAACTTTAGCAATCTTAAGTTGCTAGGGGAATATCCCAGTAGAAAACGAGAGAGAGAGAGAGAGAGAGAGAGAGAGAGAGACAGAGAGAGAGAGAGAGAGAGAGAGAGAGAGAGAGAGTTACGAATTGGGGCATAAAAACAAAAGAATAATGTTATCCTCTTCATTGTTGAGTAAAAATGTTACAAATGACATAGAGAGTTGTAGAAGAGACATTTATTACTGAGTGGACTGGTGTTGGAAGGTAAGATGGTGGTGGTTGTGTCCAGACTCTTGTTAATGATAAGAGCTGTACCTGTAAGAAGGTTTGTAGCTGTATCTGTATCTGTATGGATAACTTGGTTCAGGTTCTGCATCAGCTGACCTCTTGCCATAAGATTTGTGAGGGTGATGGGACACATAGCTATGGGAAGCTTCAGGCTCTGGGTCAGCTGACCTCTTGCCATAAGATTTGTGAGGGTGATGGGACACATAGCTATGGGAAGCTTCAGGCTCTGGGTCAGCTGACCTCTTGCCATAAGATTTGGGATGGTAGGAATAAGAGGAAGGGTAGGAATAAGAGGGATGATAACGGGATACATAGCCAGGCTCTGGGTCAGCTGACCTCTTGCCATAAGATTTGGGATGGTAGGAATAAGAGGAAGGGTAGGAATAAGAGGGATGATAACGGGATACATAGCCAGGCTCTGGGTCAGCTGACCTCTTGCCATAATGTCTGGGATGGTAGGAATAAGATGGACTGTAATAGGTCACATAGCCAGGGTCAGCTTCAGCCTCGGGTTCAGGTTGAGGTTCAGGTTGAGGTTCAGCAGACCTCTTGCCATAGTGGTGACTGTAGTACCGGGGTGTATAGTGGTACCGGTACCCGGAGTGTTTGTACCCAGGCTCCGCCTCTCGCTTCTCTACATCAGAAGCGCAAGCGGCAACAGCCAGACACACAAGGACCTTTGTAAAGGAAGAGTTATAGTACCAAGAATAATATATGTTGTTATAAGACTATAACTAACAACACAAGAATAATATATATGATTATATCATTGTTGTTGTTGTAACAATATAACCCAACTGTTGTTGTTGTAACTTACCAAGAGCTTCATAACTGAGTGAGTGTTTTTGCTGTGGCCACAGCTGAGTGAGTGTGACTGGTACCAGTGACTGCTGCCTTATATACCTTGTGTGTGAGACACTCCAAGTGTTATAACCTTGAGTCAGGTTGTTACCTCGCTATACTTCCTACAATACGATACATAACAACACTTATTCACCTCTAGGTATTAATAATGTTATCATTATATTTGTACAGGAACGATTATTAAAAACTTCATTTGTGAATATTTACTGTCTGGTAAAATTGGTATTGAAATATATCTATTCTGTTTCTGTGGGACAATTGTGTTTCGTTTCTCTGAATGATGGTGTCTAGGAATGTGGCTTGTGTGAAAGTAAATGCATCTCCAATAATTACTTACATAGAAAATTATATACATTTCCTTAAGTATTCTAACTTGGGTGTATTATTAGGAACTGTATACTGGTTGGGCACCATACTCACTACCAGCCAATCACAGTCTCAACAACGCCTACTGCAATAATGATGTATAATGGTCCCCTGTAATGTAGTCTGAAAATTTGAGGATAGCGAGTCTTTCCAATATTGCCACGAAACACCATTACATTAAGGTGGTAGTACACTGTTAATAAAGCTGGGGTAACTGATTCCTCCAAACTCTTTCAAGTAACAGGTCACTATTATATTTGTTTATTTAGTCCCGTTTCCTTGCATACTTTGGAGGAATCAAGGTGCTCCAATGTACCAAAAGTATACTATCCCCTTTATAGAGATTGTTTGGTGACATTGTCTGAAGGAATCAGAAGCCACCACAACCTTTGGCTGTACAGTGGTAGAGTGTGCGGCTGCTGTTTCTGTGGTCCAGCGTTCGGTTCTTGATCAGGACACTGTCAAGATCTTTCACTGATGCCAGAGGTTACCACCAGGGGGTGGGAGGTTTGAGTCGACTGTCTGATGTTGTTGTTGTTGATGTTCTCCCGGGGTAGAATGGCTTCCTGCCCCACAGACCCCTGGTACACTCTGGTCGCAGTGAAAACACAAATTAAAATAAAGTAGGGGCTGTATGTCCCTATATGCCTGGGCTACCGAAGCACATCCCAAGGAAATGGGACCAGAGCTTACTGGACCAGGGAGTCTGGGGGCCTCTGACCACCAGGGAGATTGGGGGAAAGGCTTTGATCCCACAGCCAGTGCTGTGGGCCCAAGTCCACGTTGCCACAAGAGCTACAAGTGGGGCCGCACCTTCCATGAGACCAGCCCAGAAGGGACCATAAAGGGGGAGGGAGTTTACACCATAAGTCAGTTTGTGTGTCTGTCTGTCTGTGTGTGTGTGAGTCTGTCTGTGTGTGTGAGTCTGTCTGTACCAGGAAATGTACATACTCATAACCAATACATAACTTCCAGTACATATTTATGGTTAAGTAAAGTTCAGAGTGTGTAAAGTAGTGTGTGTGTGTGTGTGTGTGTGTGTGTGTTGAAGGTAATAGTCACACTGGAGAATTGTCATGGGTTTTGAGTACAGAGTAATGAGGGAATGAAGGGAGATAGGATAGTGTATAGACGTGTATCTACTATTATATGTGTGTGAGAGAGAGAGAGAGAGAGAGAGAGAGAGAGAGAGAGAGAGAGAGAGAGAGAGAGAAAGAATATATATACTACTCCCCTTCCACCTGTTATTAGACTTTAAACGGTCTATATTTATCTTTGGCTAGAGGTTATGATTTTGTTTCGGTTAGCATGTTTGTTTGTCTCTTTGTCTGTTGTTAGCAGGATGACTCAAAATGCTATGTGTGGATCATAACAAATCTTTCACGAACGAGAAGTCCCGTGACTGACGAACATGTGATTACAATTTGGGATGGACAAAAATCTGAAATTGCATCCAGGTCTTTTTTTTTGTTTTAGTTTTAATGAATGATTGGCAATGGTGGAGGTGTGAGGTCTCTGAATGCATTTGTGTTTAACGACCCTGTGATTGTGTATGAGACTTGGTGGCTTCTGATTCCTCCTAACTATGCCACGAAACAGGCTCCTTCAATATAGGTAGTGATTCGTGGCAGTGTCTGAAGGACTCGCTAACTTCCCATTTTATGACTACAGTAAGGGTCCCTTGATTTGCCATTTCCTAGCTACACTAAAGCTGATAAGTGATTGGCCTATGATGCAGCTGCTACATTTTGACCACATTAAAAACTTCACTACAACATTAGGAGTTGACTGTGTTTTATGTTGTGTTGTGTTGTGTTGTGAGTGTGTTTTGTGTTGTGTTGTGTTGTGAGTGTTGTGTTGTGTTGTGTTGTGACCACCAGTCAGTGTCGCCTCGGTAACAAATCACTTGCAAGTCCTTAAACAGTCCCAAAGTGTGTCAAATACCAAGGTCCTTGTATGAGCTGAAACAATTGTAATATATTGTTTGTGATTTATAATTATTATTATTAAATACCCACGTATATTACTATCTATAGCTATAGTGTGGCAAATACTAAAATCATTGTCTAGGTTGAAGCAGATACACTTAGTTCTTATGATCCCCTTTCATTGTACAGTAATTCAACAATCACCACGTCCATTATTATCTATAGCAATAGTGTTGGAAATACCAAGGTTCTTGTCTGGGATGAAATAAATGCAACTATAATTATCACAGTATATGTAATCATATTTTGTTATGATTAAATACCAACGTCCATCAACACAGAGACCCAACACAGAACCAAACGAAGAGACCTGTGCTAAAAGGAGAAAAAATACAAAAGGAAGAAGGAGAAAGATGAGGGCGTGGCTGGTGTAGTGTTGGGTGTGGTCAGTGGTCTCCTGCCTACAACAACAACAACAACAACACACCTTGTGATAAAAGCATCATTCTAGACAAGAGGAAATGTTACAAGGTAATACTAGTTAACGTGTTTATTGATGGCCGTCCTCTACACAGAGTATGACATGCTTAAGGGACCATGGGATGTACCGTAGTCAGCAAATTGGAGGTTAGCGAGTCCTTCAAATATTACCACGAAACAACACCTATATTGAAGGAGCTTGTTTTGTGGATTAGTTAGGAATAATCAGAAGCCACCAAGTCGCATACACGATCACAGGGTCTTTAAAAAGATATGGTAAAATGTTGGTGCTTTGGAGTGCCATGATTCATCTAAAGTTTGTCAGGTAAACAGACCTAATGGTGGCCTTATTGTTCGAAATAGTTTGGAGGACTCAGATGCTATAGATTTACCAGTAGTGTACTAAATACTCCCTTCCATTAACCAACTTGATGAGGTATACAGGTCGTTGGTAAAAGTCGTGTCGTTACATCTGCCAAGTCATCAAGAAAAGATAGTATGGATTTATCAAGGGGGTAATTCACATTTGCTACATTGGAGTGCCTTGATTCCTCCAAAGTATGCCAGGAAACAGGACCAAATGAACAAAAATAATGGTGTTCTGTCCCGTGCTTGAAATAGTTTAGAGGAATCATTTACTCCAGATTTACCAACTTCCCCCATAATAAGCTTCACAGGCTCGTAAAATAAAAACCCAGAATAGTTTACTAATATGTTTCTCTGAATGTTGTAATTCTGTGTTGGTGGTGAATATGTTCGTTCCATGATTATTCTTTATGTTATCCTTCAAGAAACGCTAAGTATGTCACGTGTGTGTGTGGATAATAATGGCATCACTTGGTGAATTATTGTGGTTCAATTTCTTTATTATTTAACCTGATTCAGGGATGACTAAACGTTCCAAGGGCATTTGTCGAGGATATGATAACTGATGGTTTTATAATTATATAGTGTGTATATGTGTGTATGTGTGTGTCCTCCTCATTGTGATATGAGAAAGACTACCTCAATATTAACACGGTTTGAAGGAATCATTCGCAGCTATTTCTCTGATTAATACTTGTTATAATTAATTTATCTGTTTATGATTACCGGCAGATGGGTTTGTAGTAGTCCATATTCCTGAAAACCAATAATTTATTCAGTATTTTCAAATTTATTAATAAACGTTCAAGAGTATTTTAATATTCCTTACTATTACTGCATTCCTGTATTGCTTGATGTACATGACTGTTTTGAATTTGCTTTGAGTTTATGTATGATAAAATACCAGATTATATCGATAGAACGTTCCTTTTACTGCAAAGAAATATTAGTGTATTTGTATTTGCACAATATTGAGTGGTAGTGAGGCGACACCTCCTTGGTGACATCATAAATAAACAACCAATGTGGCTGTAGACTCAAGGTTATAACACTTGGAGTGTCTCACACACAAGGTATATAAGGCAGCAGTCACTGGTACCAGTCACACTCACTCAGCTGTGGCCACAGCAAAAACACTCACTCAGTTATGAAGCTCTTGGTAAGTTACAACAACAACAGTTGGGTTATATTGTTACAACAACAACAATGATATAATCATATATATTATTCTTGTGTTGTTAGTTATAGTCTTATAACAACATATATTATTCTTGGTACTATAACTCTTCCTTTACAAAGGTCCTTGTGTGTCTGGCTGTTGCCGCTTGCGCTTCTGATGTAGAGAAGCGAGAGGCGGAGCCTGGGTACAAACACTCCGGGTACCGGTACCACTATACACCCCGGTACTACAGTCACCACTATGGCAAGAGGTCTGCTGAACCTCAACCTGAACCTCAACCTGAACCCGAGGCTGAAGCTGACCCTGGCTATGTGACCTATTACAGTCCATCTTATTCCTACCATCCCAGACATTATGGCAAGAGGTCAGCTGACCCAGAGCCTGGCTATGTATCCCGTTATCATCCCTCTTATTCCTACCCTTCCTCTTATTCCTACCATCCCAAATCTTATGGCAAGAGGTCAGCTGACCCAGAGCCTGGCTATGTATCCCGTTATCATCCCTCTTATTCCTACCCTTCCTCTTATTCCTACCATCCCAAATCTTATGGCAAGAGGTCAGCTGACCCAGAGCCTGAAGCTTCCCATAGCTATGTGTCCCATCACCCTCACAAATCTTATGGCAAGAGGTCAGCTGACCCAGAGCCTGAAGCTTCCCATAGCTATGTGTCCCATCACCCTCACAAATCTTATGGCAAGAGGTCAGCTGATGCAGAACCTGAACCAAGTTATCCATACAGATACAGATACAGCTACAAACCTTCTTACAGGTACAGCTCTTATCATTAACAAGAGTCTGGACACAACCACCACCATCTTACCTTCCAACACCAGTCCACTCAGTAATAAATGTCTCTTCTACAACTCTCTATGTCATTTGTAACATTTTTACTCAACAATGAAGAGGATAATATCATTTACAATTTTTAATTACTCCATTCCTTTGTAATTAGTCTTTATGAATAATATTATAATTACCACTCTGACACTCAGAGGTGATACATATTAATGGAAACAAAATAAAACTGTGACAATAAAAAACATGTTTTACATAATGTATTTATTATTGGTATTGGTTTTTGTGTGAGTGAAGGAAGTTCATCACTGTGCAATCTTATTTACCTCTCAAAAATATAACCATAACTTAGACATCAATAATTTTTAATGCATTAGTAAATATCAAACCAATGAAGTACTCACTCGCATATATTTATTATATACAAATATATAACACACACAGAAAAGCATATAGACAAACCCACGAAAACACACATATGGACAGTTACAATCAAATAGCCTGCAACAACTTTCCTTTCATTATAGTAAATTATCTCATAATAATAAATAACAGGGTTGTGTTTACATTAGGGGTTGTTGTTGTATGATTATATTTTGATTTGATACTGATTTATTTGCACGATGGAAGCAAAGTGTTGCAGGATATATGATTGTGGCGTTACACTCTCGCACGTTCCCAAACTTATACAGTCTAGAGATGTACCAAATATTCGTAATTTATCCGTGTTTTTACGAAATCCGCTTCCACATTTGTATCTATATCTATATATATAAAACACTCCGTCTGTCTGTGTGTGTCTGTTTAGTGGCTATGCACGGCCGCATCGTTTGACCTAGAGTAAAAAGTAATCTACTATTTTGATCGGTGAAGTCTGGGAAGCGTCCTCGGCCTACTTTTGTTTTTGTAGCATAATTATTTCTCGAGTTATAATACCGTAAGTACACATGGTACCCCTTTATTGAGTTAGGTACCCTCTCTGGCTGTGGACAAGTGGTTCAGTGGTTAAGGCGCTGACCCTTAATTTGGCCTTAACTGAAAGATCCCAGGATCGAATCCCCGGTAGGGGTACAATAATAATAAAAAAAAGTGTTGACAAATTATACACCATTCTGACTGGTGTAGTCCCGGGAATGCCCTCGGTCTAATTTAATTTTTGGTTTATATGTATTTCTTGAATTATCAGCATAAAACAACCAAAGATTTATGGCTGTCTCAACATAGACTCTATTGTCTCAAGCATCAAGGATGCATGCATGCCCAATTTAGGAATGAATTCAAACCACAAAATGTTGAACACCTAAATTTAATACTAAATCTAAGGAGATTGAAAAAAAAAAAGTTTTGAAATGACCAATGGGGGGAGGTTCGATCCCAGTACCCCTTCAACCCAAGCCGAAGGCTGTTACCAATTCGCCACTCGGGCCTTGCTATTTAATCGTGGCTGTTACAATGCCACCTTCTGCTGTAGTTGCGTCATGGATAACTTTTTTGGTTGTAAAGGTGGCATGGTTTCTCTGGGGGACCAGCAACCACACCGGATAATGGACTCCTTCCACCCTCCTAATAAGTTCACATAAAAATAATCAGAAGAAATTTATTGACATAACCACATGTAGAATCTTCACCCGGACAACGTCGGGTATCGCTGCTAGTCTGCACTAAACAAATATTGAATATGTACTTCTGCATCCGTGATTGTTAAAGGTTTATCTACATCAACACACCCAAGATTCTAGACATCCGATACATGTCTAACACACACACACACACACACTTAATAAGACACACACATGCGTATATAGGCCTATATGTGCTTACACACACACACACACGAACACAAACACATTGACACATGCAAATTTAATGACACACACACACGCACAAACTTAATCAGACACACACTAAGCATATATAGGCCTATATGTGCACACACACACACACACACACAAATACACGCACGCAGGCACGCATATTGACACACACACACACATACATACAAACACACAACAACAAAAACACCAACTTTAAAGTGATATCAGGGCAACATGAAAGGTGATAAAAGCTCTTATTAGATTTCATCATTATTTGTTTTATGATTGTGAAAATGTTCGGAATTTCTTCAAAGTTATGATGATAGGATCTTTGCTAGACATTACACAAAATATATTATGCAAATGTTAAGGAAATGTATACTGTATAATTTTCTATGTAAGTAATTATTGGAGATGCATTTACTTTCACACAAGCCACATTCCTAGACACCATCATTCAGAGAAACGAAACACAATTGTCCCACAGAAACAGAATAGATATATTTCAATACCAATTTTACCAGACAGTAAATATTCACAAATGAAGTTTTTAATAATCGTTCCTGTACAAATATAATGATAACATTATTAATACCTAGAGGTGAATAAGTGTTGTTATGTATCGTATTGTAGGAAGTATAGCGAGGTAACAACCTGACTCAAGGTTATAACACTTGGAGTGTCTCACACACAAGGTATATAAGGCAGCAGTCACTGGTACCAGTCACACTCACTCAGCTGTGGCCACAGCAAAAACACTCACTCAGTTATGAAGCTCTTGGTAAGTTACAACAACAACAGTTGGGTTATATTGTTACAACAACAACAATGATATAATCATATATATTATTCTTGTGTTGTTAGTTATAGTCTTATAACAACATATATTATTCTTGGTACTATAACTCTTCCTTTACAAAGGTCCTTGTGTGTCTGGCTGTTGCCGCTTGCGCTTCTGATGTAGAGAAGCGAGAGGCGGAGCCTGGGTACAAACACTCCGGGTACCGGTACCACTATACACCCCGGTACTACAGTCACCACTATGGCAAGAGGTCTGCTGAACCTCAACCTGAACCTCAACCTGAACCCGAGGCTGAAGCTGACCCTGGCTATGTGACCTATTACAGTCCATCTTATTCCTACCATCCCAGACATTATGGCAAGAGGTCAGCTGACCCAGAGCCTGGCTATGTATCCCGTTATCATCCCTCTTATTCCTACCCTTCCTCTTATTCCTACCATCCCAAATCTTATGGCAAGAGGTCAGCTGACCCAGAGCCTGGCTATGTATCCCGTTATCATCCCTCTTATTCCTACCCTTCCTCTTATTCCTACCATCCCAAATCTTATGGCAAGAGGTCAGCTGACCCAGAGCCTGAAGCTTCCCATAGCTATGTGTCCCATCACCCTCACAAATCTTATGGCAAGAGGTCAGCTGACCCAGAGCCTGAAGCTTCCCATAGCTATGTGTCCCATCACCCTCACAAATCTTATGGCAAGAGGTCAGCTGATGCAGAACCTGAACCAAGTTATCCATACAGATACAGATACAGCTACAAACCTTCTTACAGGTACAGCTCTTATCATTAACAAGAGTCTGGACACAACCACCACCATCTTACCTTCCAACACCAGTCCACTCAGTAATAAATGTCTCTTCTACAACTCTCTATGTCATTTGTAACATTTTTACTCAACAATGAAGAGGATAATATCATTTACAATTTTTAATTACTCCATTCCTTTGTAATTAGTCTTTATGAATAATATTATAATTACCACTCTGACACTCAGAGGTGATACATATTAATGGAAACAAAATAAAACTGTGACAATAAAAAACATGTTTTACATAATGTATTTATTATTGGTATTGGTTTTTGTGTGAGTGAAGGAAGTTCATCACTGTGCAATCTTATTTACCTCTCAAAAATATAACCATAACTTAGACATCAATAATTTTTAATGCATTAGTAAATATCAAACCAATGAAGTACTCACTCGCATATATTTATTATATATAAATATATAACACACACAGAAAAGCATATAGACAAACCCACGAAGACACACATATGGACAGTTACAATCAAATAGCCTGCAACAACTTTCCTTCCATTATAGTAAATTATCTCATAATAATAAATAACAGGGTTGTGTTGACATTAGGGGTTGTTGTTGTATGATTATATTTTGATATGATACTGATTTATTTGCACGATGGAAGCAAAGTGTTGCAGGATATATGATTGTGGCGTTACACTCTCGCACGTTCCCAAACTTATACAGTCTAGAGATGTACCAAATATTCGTAATTTATCCGTGTTTTTACGAAATCCGCTTCCACATTTGTATCTATATCTATATATATAAAACACTCCGTCTGTCTGTGTGTGTCTGTTTAGTGGCTATGCACGGCCGCATCGTTTGACCTAGAGTAAAAAGTAATCTACTATTTTGATCGGTGAAGTCTGGGAAGCGTCCTCGGCCTACTTTTGTTTTTGTAGCATAATTATTTCTCGAGTTATAATACCGTAAGTACACATGGTACCCCTTTATTGAGTTAGGTACCCTCTCTGGCTGTGGACAAGTGGTTCAGTGGTTAAGGCGCTGACCCTTAATTTGGCCTTAACTGAAAGATCCCAGGATCGAATCCCCGGTAGGGGTACAATAATAATAAAAAAAAGTGTTGACAAATTATACACCATTCTGACTGGTGTAGTCCCGGGAATGCCCTCGGTCTAATTTAATTTTTGGTTTATATGTATTTCTTGAATTATCAGCATAAAACAACCAAAGATTTATGGCTGTCTCAACATAGACTCTATTGTCTCAAGCATCAAGGATGCATGCATGCCCAATTTAGGAATGAATTCAAACCACAAAATGTTGAACACCTAAATTTAATACTAAATCTAAGGAGATTGAAAAAAAAAAAGTTTTGAAATGACCAATGGGGGGAGGTTCGATCCCAGTACCCCTTCAACCCAAGCCGAAGGCTGTTACCAATTCGCCACTCGGGCCTTGCTATTTAATCGTGGCTGTTACAATGCCACCTTCTGCTGTAGTTGCGTCATGGATAACTTTTTTGGTTGTAAAGGTGGCATGGTTTCTCTGGGGGACCAGCAACCACACCGGATAATGGACTCCTTCCACCCTCCTAATAAGTTCACATAAAAATAATCAGAAGAAATTTATTGACATAACCACATGTAGAATCTTCACCCGGACAACGTCGGGTATCGCTGCTAGTCTGCACTAAACAAATATTGAATATGTACTTCTGCATCCGTGATTGTTAAAGGTTTATCTACATCAACACACCCAAGATTCTAGACATCCGATACATGTCTAACACACACACACACACACACTTAATAAGACACACACATGCGTATATAGGCCTATATGTGCTTACACACACACACACACGAACACAAACACATTGACACATGCAAATTTAATGACACACACACACGCACAAACTTAATCAGACACACACTAAGCATATATAGGCCTATATGTGCACACACACACACACACACACAAATACACGCACGCAGGCACGCATATTGACACACA
The DNA here is from genome assembly GCA_034508575.1 of Petrolisthes manimaculis. Taxonomy (NCBI): domain Eukaryota; kingdom Metazoa; phylum Arthropoda; class Malacostraca; order Decapoda; family Porcellanidae; genus Petrolisthes; species Petrolisthes manimaculis. The sequence continues at coordinate 55,048 of JAWZYT010001286.1, read as the reverse complement.
CACACACATACATACAAACACACAACAACAAAAACACCAACTTTAAAGTGATATCAGGGCAACATGAAAGGTGATAAAAGCTCTTATTAGATTTCATCATTATTTGTTTTATGATTGTGAAAATGTTCGGAATTTCTTCAAAGTTATGATGATAGGATCTTTGCTAGACATTACACAAAATATATTATGCAAATGTTAAGGAAATGTATACTGTATAATTTTCTATGTAAGTAATTATTGGAGATGCATTTACTTTCACACAAGCCACATTCCTAGACACCATCATTCAGAGAAACGAAACACAATTGTCCCACAGAAACAGAATAGATATATTTCAATACCAATTTTACCAGACAGTAAATATTCACAAATGAAGTTTTTAATAATCGTTCCTGTACAAATATAATGATAACATTATTAATACCTAGAGGTGAATAAGTGTTGTTATGTATCGTATTGTAGGAAGTATAGCGAGGTAACAACCTGACTCAAGGTTATAACACTTGGAGTGTCTCACACACAAGGTATATAAGGCAGCAGTCACTGGTACCAGTCACACTCACTCAGCTGTGGCCACAGCAAAAACACTCACTCAGTTATGAAGCTCTTGGTAAGTTACAACAACAACAGTTGGGTTATATTGTTACAACAACAACAATGATATAATCATATATATTATTCTTGTGTTGTTAGTTATAGTCTTATAACAACATATATTATTCTTGGTACTATAACTCTTCCTTTACAAAGGTCCTTGTGTGTCTGGCTGTTGCCGCTTGCGCTTCTGATGTAGAGAAGCGAGAGGCGGAGCCTGGGTACAAACACTCCGGGTACCGGTACCACTATACACCCCGGTACTACAGTCACCACTATGGCAAGAGGTCTGCTGAACCTCAACCTGAACCTCAACCTGAACCCGAGGCTGAAGCTGACCCTGGCTATGTGACCTATTACAGTCCATCTTATTCCTACCATCCCAGACATTATGGCAAGAGGTCAGCTGACCCAGAGCCTGGCTATGTATCCCGTTATCATCCCTCTTATTCCTACCCTTCCTCTTATTCCTACCATCCCAAATCTTATGGCAAGAGGTCAGCTGACCCAGAGCCTGGCTATGTATCCCGTTATCATCCCTCTTATTCCTACCCTTCCTCTTATTCCTACCATCCCAAATCTTATGGCAAGAGGTCAGCTGACCCAGAGCCTGAAGCTTCCCATAGCTATGTGTCCCATCACCCTCACAAATCTTATGGCAAGAGGTCAGCTGACCCAGAGCCTGAAGCTTCCCATAGCTATGTGTCCCATCACCCTCACAAATCTTATGGCAAGAGGTCAGCTGATGCAGAACCTGAACCAAGTTATCCATACAGATACAGATACAGCTACAAACCTTCTTACAGGTACAGCTCTTATCATTAACAAGAGTCTGGACACAACCACCACCATCTTACCTTCCAACACCAGTCCACTCAGTAATAAATGTCTCTTCTACAACTCTCTATGTCATTTGTAACATTTTTACTCAACAATGAAGAGGATAATATCATTTACAATTTTTAATTACTCCATTCCTTTGTAATTAGTCTTTATGAATAATATTATAATTACCACTCTGACACTCAGAGGTAATACATTTTAATGGAAACAAAATAAAACTGTGACAATAAAAAACCTGTTTTACATAATGCATTTATTATTGGTATTGGTTTTTGTGTGAGTGAAGGAAGTTCATCACTGTGCAATCTTATTTACCTCTCAAAAATATAACCATAACTTAGACATCAATAATTTTTAATGCATTAGTAAATATCAAACCAATGAAGTATTCACTCGCATATATTTATTATATACAAATATATAACACACACAGAAAAGCATATAGACAAACCCACGAAAACACACATATGGACAGTTACAATCAAATAGCCTGCAACAACTTTCCTTTCATTATAGTAAATTATCTCATAATAATAAATAACAGGGTTGTGTTGACATTAGGGGTTGTTGTTGTATGATTATATTTTGATTTGATACTGATTTATTTGCACGATGGAAGCAAAGTGTTGCAGGATATATGATTGTGGCTGTACACTCTCGCACGTTCCCAAACTTATACAGTCTAGAGATGTACCAAATATTCGTAATTTATCCGTGTTTTTACGAAATCCGCTTCCACATTTGTATCTATATCTATATATATAAAACACTCCGTCTGTCTGTGTGTGTCTGTTTAGTGGCTATGCACGGCCGCATCGTTTGACCTAGAGTAAAAAGTAATCTACTATTTTGATCGGTGAAGTCTGGGAAGCGTCCTCGGCCTACTTTTGTTTTTGTAGCATAATTATTTCTCGAGTTATAATACCGTAAGTACACATGGTACCCCTTTATTGAGTTAGGTACCCTCTCTGGCTGTGGACAAGTGGTTCAGTGGTTAAGGCGCTGACCCTTAATTTGGCCTTAACTGAAAGATCCCAGGATCGAATCCCCGGTAGGGGTACAATAATAATAAAAAAAAGTGTTGACAAATTATACACCATTCTGACTGGTGTAGTCCCGGGAATGCCCTCGGTCTAATTTAATTTTTGGTTTATATGTATTTCTTGAATTATCAGCATAAAACAACCAAAGATTTATGGCTGTCTCAACATAGACTCTATTGTCTCAAGCATCAAGGATGCATGCATGCCCAATTTAGGAATGAATTCAAACCACAAAATGTTGAACACCTAAATTTAATACTAAATCTAAGGAGATTGAAAAAAAAAGTTTTGAAATGACCAATGTGTATGTGTGATAGTAAAGCGATAGTAAGTGTGTGTGTGTGTGTGTATGTATGTTATATTGCAGATAAGTACTTAGCTGTGTAAATATTTGGTGTTATAAATTGTGTCTTAGTTTGAGTTACATTTACCGAATAATATGAAAGCCTTGTTGTAAATGTAGGCCGGTCGTAGTGTTGTCGTAAGTGTGTTGGGGCGTTGTCGTAGGTCTGTCGTAGCGTTGTCGTAAGTCTATCGTAGCGTGGTCGTAAGTTTGTTGTAAGTGTTATTATTATTATTATTATTATTATTATTATTATTATTATTATTATTATTATTATTATTATTATTATTATTATTATTATTATTATTATTATTTTAAAAAATAATAATAGTAATGATGAGGATGATGATTATGATGATACCTGTAATAATAAAAATAATAATAATAATAATAATAATAATAATAATAATAATAATAATAATAATAATAATAATACAAAACCATTGCTATTAGTCTCTGTATTATAATTCTGTTCCTAAAAGATTCACTCCAATGGGTCACTTTTATTCACTAATTTGATGCAGTACTACTATTATTGTTGTTGATGTTGTGGTTGAGTGTAAGATTAGTTCAAGACATTCACTGTAAATCTCCTCTCTCATTCACACTTGGATACCTGACGTTTGATCAGGACTGTACACATGCATCTGCTGCTTATAGTATCATTATTCTTGGGATATTTTTAGCCAGCCAGTCAACCACACACACACACACACACATACAGAGAGAGAGAGAGAGAGAGAGAGAGAGAGAGAGAGAGAGATTTTAGTATACAATTATTATAACCACTAGTTCCATTTATTTCTTCATCTGTATCCCTCCTTTCCGACATATAATATTTCCTTCGTAACTTACTGTCCTCTCTCTCTCTCTCTCTCTCTCTCTCTCTCTCTCTCTCTCTCTCTCTCTCTCTCTCTCTTTTTTGTTTTTCTTTGCTACAAGGTCTTCCACGACAATATACTCGTAATTCTGTCATCAATTTTACTTCCCTCGTCAATGTCTGTCTGTCGTCACCAATTAAAAGCATCTCTTAAATTGGTCCCCCTCTCAACCCCTCAGCCTCAACAGTGCATGACACATTCGAAGGACCTCCATTCATCTCAGTTAGGGAAAGTGACCAGCAGAACGAAGTGGGGTGTGGTGTGGTGGGGTGTGGTGGGGTGTGTGGTCTGGGTGAGGTGAGGATGGGGAGAAAGGGAGTGATTATGTTTGTGGGTGGGTGTGGTGATGCTGTGAAGAGGGGAGGGAGTGGTAAAATATATAATAATAATAATAATAATAATAATAATAATGATACTACTACTACTACTACTACTACTACTACTACTACTACTACTACTACTACTACTATTACTACTACTACTACTACTACTACTACTACTACTACTACTACTACTACTACTACTACTACTACTAATAATAATAATAATAATAATAATAATAATAATAATAATAATAATAATAATAATAATAATAATAATAATAACACGTCTTATTCACGACATCATTAACTCATTATTCTCAAAGAGTGACAAGAACAGTAGACCGATACTGTCACGTAACACTGTGACTGATGGGGTAACGATGATGGTCACTCTCTCTCTCTCTCTCTCTCTCTCTCTCTCTCTCTCTCTCTCTCTGTGTGTGTGTGTGTGTGTGTGTGTGTGTTCACTATTGTGGTCTTTGATGTGCGTGTGTGTGTGTTCAGTTCACCATTGTGGTTTTTGATGTGCGTGTGTGTGTATAATGTGTGTGTGTGTGTGTGTATGTGTCACCATGAGGTCCCACGTGGATATCCTACTCCAGTCTGCCCTTCAACACACACACACACACACACACACACACAGCCTTGCACACACCCATCTCTATATCTGTACACTCCAAGGTAATACGTAAGTTTGTCCTTTATATAGGTTTGATGACGGTAATAGGTCTGTCTGTACTCTTGAAGCAATACATACATACATACCTTCCTTCAAGCTATACATACATACATACATACCTTCAACCAATACATACATACATACATACCTTCCTTCAACCAATACATACATGCCTTCCTTCAAGCAATACATACATACATACATACCTTCTTTCAAGCAATACATACATACCGTACGACTTGAGATGAATACAGTATACTTATATACATTATTACCTCACAAACTATAGGGTCAACGTTGAGAATGGTTTGTAAAATTTACTTGTTCGAACTCTGTTCAGTT